>SZWC01000280.1:71082-98953 GCA_023375785.1 Penium margaritaceum | reverse complement strand
CACTTGCGCCCCACTTGCGCCCCACTTGCGCCCCACTTGCGCCCTACTTGCGTCCCAGTTGCCCCCCCCCTCCCTTACGCACCATTTTCCACCCACATGCACCCCACTGGCACCCCACCTGCACCCCACTTGCACCCCAGTTACGCCCCACTTGGGCCCCACATGCGCCTCACTTGTGCCCCACATGCGTCCCACCTGCGCTCCACTTGTGCCCCAATTGTGTTGTACTTGCGCCCTCCTTACGTCAAAATTGCATCCCACTTGTGTACCTCTTGCGCTCGACTTGTGCCACAATTGCGCCCCACTTGCTTCCCATTTGCACCCACTTGTACCCCACTTGCACCCCACTAGCACCCTACTTGCCCCCTACTTGCGCCCCACTTGCGCCCCACTTGCGGCCCGCTTGCGTCCCACTTGCCTCCCACTTGCGCCCCACTTGCATCCCATTTGTGCCCCACTTGCGGCCCACTTGCGCCCTACTTGACCCTAATTGCGCCCCACTTCCACCCTATGTGCACTTCACTTGTTTCAACTTGTGTCCTACTTCCGCCCTTGTTGCGTCCCACTTGCGCCCCACGTATGTCTCACTTACTCCCCACTTGCGCCCCATTTGTACCCCACTTGCTCCCTACTTGCACCGTACTTGCTCCCTACATGCGCCACACCTGGGCCATACTTGTACCCCACTTGCGCCCACTTGTGCCCCATCTATACCCCACTTGTATCCCACTTGCGCCCTACCTACGCCCCCCTTGTGTCCCGCTTGCACCCTACTGGCGCACTACTTGCGCCCTATGTGTCACCCACTTGTGCCCCACATGCGACATACTTGCGCCCCATGTGCGCCCTAGTTGTCCATCCACTTGCGCCCCAGTTGAGCCCTACTTGTGCTCCACTTGCGCCCCATTTGAGTCCTACTTGCCTCCCATCTGCATCCTACTAGCACCCTATTTGTGTCCCACTTGCGCACTACTTGCGCCCCACTTGTGCTCCACTTGTGTCCCACTTGTGCCCCACTTGGACCCCACTTTACCCCTCATGCACCCCACGTGCGCCACACTTGTACCCCACTTGCGCTCCACTTGTGCCCCTCTAGCACCCTATTTGCGGCCCGCTTGTACCCTGCGTGCGTCCCATATGCGTCCCACTTGCGCACCACTTACGCCCTACTTGCGTCCCACTTGCACCCTGATTGTGCCCTATGTACGCCCCACTTGCACCCCACTCTTGCCCCACTTGCGTCCTACATGCACTCCACTTGGGCCCTACTTGCGCCCCACTTTCGCTCTACGTGCGACCCACTTGTGCCCAATTTGAGTGCTTCTTGTACCCCGCATGCGCCCTAGTTGCACCCAATGTGTGCCCCACTTGCGCACTACTTGTACCCCAATTGCGCCCTCCTTATGCCCTACTCACTTCCTACTTGCGCCCCACTTGTGTCCTCCTTGCATCCTCCTTGCGCCCCACTTGCACCCAGCATGCACCCCACTTGCGTCCCATGTATCCCCCACTTGCGCCCCGCTTGCGCCCCACTTGTACCCCTCTTGCATCATACTTGCACCCCACTTATATCCTACGTGCGTCACACTTGTGTCCCACTTGCGCCCCACTTGTGCCCTACTTGCAAACCACTTGTGCCCTACTTACGCCCTACGTACGCTGCACTTGTACCCCACTCGTGTCCTACTTGCACCCTACTTGCGCCCCACTTGCATCCTATGTGCGCCCTACTTGCACCCCACTTGCGCCATACTTGCCCCCACTTTCGCCCCACGTGCGCCCTACTTCCGCTCCACTTGCGACCCACTTGCGTCCCGCTTGCGCCCCACTTGCTCCCCACTTGCGTCCACTTGCGCCCCACTTCAGCCCTACGTGCGCCCCATTTGTGCCATACAAGTGCCCACTTGCGCCTACTTGCGCCCCACTTGCGCCATACTTGCCCCCACTTTCGCCCCACGTGCGCCCTACTTCCGCTCCACTTGCGACCCACTTGCGTCCCGCTTGCGCCCCACTTGCTCCCCACTTGCGTCCACTTGCGCCCCACTTCAGCCCTACGTGCGCCCCATTTGTGCCATACAAGTGCCCACTTGCGCCTACTTGCGCCCCACTTGCGCCCTACTTGTGCCCCACTTACGCCTTACTTGCGTCCCACTTGCACCCCACTTGGGCCCTCCTTGCACCCTACTTGCACCCCACTTGCGTCCTACTTGCGCCCTATTTGCGCCCCACTTGCGCCCCACATGCACTCCACTTGCGCCCGACTAGCAACCCACTTGAGCCCCACTTGCGTACAACTTGCGCCTGACTCGCACTTTTGCCCTACTTGCGCCCCACTTACGTCGTACGTGCGCCCCCTTGCGCCCTACTTGTGCCCCACTTGCGCCCCACATGCACCCTACTCGCACCCCACTTGCACCTTACTTGCGTCCATGTTGCACCCCAGTTGCGTCCCACTAGTGCCTCACGTGCACCCCACTTGCACCCTCCTTGCGCCCCATATGTGCCCTATGTGCGTCCAACTTGCGCCCCGGTTGCATCCTACATGCGTCCCACTTGTGCCCCACCTGCATCCCATTTGCGCCCCACCTGCGCCCTACGTGCGTCCCACTTGTATCCTCCTTGCGCCCCACTTGGGACCTACTTGCGCCCCACTTGGGACCCACTTGCGCCCCACTTGCGCCCCACTTGCACCCCACTTGCGCCCCACTTGTGGCCCACTTGCGTCCCACTTCCGCCCCACTTGTACCCCATTTGTATCCCACTTGCACCCAACTTGCGCCCCACTTGCGCCCCACTTACGCCCCACTTGCACCCAAAATGCGCTCCACTTGTGCAGCACTTGCGTCCCACTTGTGTCCCCCTTGGGCACCACTTGTGCCATACGTGTGCCCACTTGCGTCCCACTTGCGTCCTACTCCCGCCCCACTTGTGCCCCACTTGCATCCTACTTCTACCCACTTGCACCCCACCTGCGTCCCACTTGCGCCCTACTTGTGCACCACTTACGACCCATTTATGCCCCACTTTTAGCCCACTTATGCCCCACTTGGGGCCTACTTGCGTCCCATTTGCGGCCCACATGCGCCCCACTTGTACACCTCTTACACCCTACTTGCTCCCCACTTGTGCCCTACGTATGTCCCACTTCTGCCCCACTGGCGCCCCACTTGCGCCATACTTGCGCCCCACTTGCGCCATACTTTCTCTCTATGTATGCCCCACATGCACCCCACTTGCACCCCACTTGCGCCCTAATTGAACCCAACTTGGGGCCTACTTGCACCCCACTTGCGACTTACGTGCACCCCACTTGTGCCCCACTTGCGCCTTACTTGCGCCCATGTACGCCCAACTTGCACCACGCTTGCACTCCACTTGCACCCTACTTATGCCCCACTTGCGCCCCACTTGCACCCTACGTGCACCCTACTTGCACCCCACTTGTGTCCTAATTGTACCCTACGTGCGCCCTACTTACACCCCACATGCGCCCCTCATGCGTCCTACTTGCGCCCCACTTGTGTCTCAGTTGCGCCCCACTTGCCCCCCACGTGTGCCCCACTTGCACCCCACTAGTGTCCCTCTTGAACCCTAATTGCGCCCCACGTGTGCCCTACGTATGTCCTCCTTGCGCCCCACTTGTGCCCACTTGCCCCCTAATTACACCCCACTTACGCCGTACTTGCGCCCTACGTATGCCACACCTTGGATCCCATTCGCACCCTACGTGCACCCTACTTGCGCCCCACTTGCGCCATACTTGCATCCCACTTGCGCACCACTTGCACCCTACTTGCATCCCACTTGTGCCCTTCTTGCGTCCCACTTGCGCCCTACTTGCGGCCAACTTGCGTCCCACTTGTACCCTACTTGTGCCTCACTTATACCCCACTTGCGTACCACTTGCGTCCTATTTGTGCCCCAGTTACGTCCCACTTGCACCCTACTTGCGCCCTACTTGCATCCCATTTGCGTCCTACTTGCGCCCCTCTTGCGCCCCACTTGTGTCCTTTTTGCGCAATTCTTGCGTCCCACTTGCGCCCCACTTGTGCCCCATTTGAATCCCACTTGCACCCCACTTGCGCCCAACCTGCGCCCCACCTATGCCCAACTTGCGCTTGACTTGCGTCCCACTTGTGCACCACTTGCGTCTCACTTGGGCCCCACTTGCGCCCCACTTGTGCCCTACGTGCGCCCATTTGCACCCCACTTGCACCCTGCTTGCAGCCCACTTGTGCTCTAATTGCATCCCACTTACGCCCCACTTGTACCCCACTTGCGTCTAGTTCCGTCCCTTTTGCGCCCCACTTGCGTCCTACTTGCGCTCCACTTACACCCCATTTATGCCCTGTTTGTACCCGACATGCGCCCCACTTGCGCCCTACTTGCGTCCCACTTGCATCCCACTTGCGGCCCACTTGTGCCCCTTTTGCACCCTACTTGCCCCCTACTTGTGTCATATGTGCGTCCTACTTGTGCCCTAATGGCGCCCTACTTGCGTCATATTTGTACCCCACTTGCGGCCTACTTGCGCCCTATGTATGCCTCAGGTGCGCCCCACTTGCACCCCACTTGCGCCCCACTTGCACCCCACTTGCGCCCTACTTAGGCCCCACTTGCGCCCTATGTGCGCCCTACTTGTGCCTACTTGCGCCCTACTTGCGCCCAGGTGCGCCCCACTTGCACCCCACTTGCGCCCCACTTGCACCCCACTTGCGCCCTACTTAGGCCCCACTTGCGCCCTATGTGCGCCCTACTTGTGCCTACTTGCGCCCTACTTGCGCCCAGGTGCGCCCTACTCGTGCCTTACTTGCACCCCACTTGCGCCCTACTTGTGCCCCACTTGCGCCCCACTTGCGCCCTACCTGTACCCTACTTGTACCCTACTTGCATCTTGTTTGCGCCGTACTTGCGCCCCAGCTGCACCCCACTAGCGCTCCACTTGCGCCCTACTTGTGCCCCACTTGCATCCCACTTGCGCCCCACTTCCCCCCAGTTACGCCCCACGTGCACCCTACTTGTGTCCCTCTTGCATCCTAATTGCGTCCCACTTCTGCCCTACGTACGTCCCACTTGCGCCCCACTAGCGCCCCACTTGTGCCCTACTTGCACCCCACTTACGCCCTACTTGCACCTTACGTACACCACACTTACGCCCCATTCACGCCCTGCTTGCACCCTATTTGCTCCCCACTTGCGCCATACCTGCACCCCACTTGCGCATCACTTGCACCCTACTTGCATCCCACTTGCGCCCTACTTGCATCCCACTTGCGCCCTACTTGGGGCCCACTTGCGTCCAACTTGCACATGCTAGGCAATGCATGGGCATTGCCTGGCAATGCCCATGCATTGCCAGGCATCGTTCGTGCATAGACAGGCATTGCCAGGAATTGCCTAGGCGTTGCCACACATTACCAAGCATTGCCAGGCATTTCCAACGCATTGCCTGACACTACCACGATTTGCACAGGCATTGCCAGGCTTTGCCCAGGAATGACTAGGCATTGCAAGGCATTCATAGGCATTACCCAGGCATTGCAAGACATTTTCCATGCATTGTGAGGCATTGCCCAGGCCTTGCTAGGATTTGCCCAGGCATTGCCAGGAATTGCCAAACATTGCACAGGCATTACCACGCATTGCCAGACATTCCCAAGCATTGCACAAGCAATGCGTAGACAATGCCTGGAATGCGTCGAAATGCCTGGCAATGCCGGGTAATGCTTGGGTAATGCCTATGCATTGCCTGGACAATGCATGGAAATGCCTGGCAATGCGTAGGAATGCCTATGTATGCATGGACAATGCATGGCAATGCATGGGTAGCACCTCGAGATGCCTGGCAATGCTTGGAAGTGACAGGGCAATGCCTGGCGAGGTCTTGCAATGCATGGGAAATGCTTTGCAATACCTGGGTAATACCTGGCAATACATGGCAATACATAGGAAATGCCCAACAATGCATGGCAATGCATGGTAAACCCTGGCAATGTCCAGACAATGCCTGAACAATGGCCGGTAATGTTTGGCAGTATCTGGGCAATGCTTGGCAATGCTAGGCAATGCCCGGCAATGCCTGGCAATGCATGGGCAATGCCTTGCAATGCCTGGTAATGCCTAGCAATGCCTGTGGAATGCGTAACAATGCCTGGCAATGCCTGAGTAATGCCCGTCAATGCCTAACAGTGCATGGATCATGCATACACAATGCTTGGCAATGCTTGGGCAATGATTCGCAATGCATGGGCAATGGCTGGGAATGCCTCGGTAATGCTTGGCAATGCCTCACAATGCTTGGCAATGCCTGTACAATTCCTTGCAATGCCTCTGAAATGCCTGGTGATGCCCGGCAATGCCCGGCAATGCATGGGCAATGCCTAAACATTCCAGGAAATGCTTGGGCAAGGCCTTGGCAATGCCCAGTAATACCAGGGTAATGCGTGGCCGTTCATGGCAATGCCTAGAGGCATTGCCTGTCGATTCATGGCAATGCCTGGCCTTGCCAAGCTATTCCTAGGCAGCACCTTACAGTGCGTGGGTAATGCTGGCAATGCTTGGTAGGTCCTAGACAATGTCTCGCAATGACTAGCAATGCCTGAGCAATGCCTGAGCAATGCTTGGCAAAGCCCGCTAATACCTCGGAGATGCCCTGCAATGCCTGGACAAAGTCAGGCAATGCTTGGAAATGCTTGGCAATGCCTGTGCAATTCATGGAAATGCCTAGCAATGCCTAGCAATGCATAGCAATGCATATGCAATGCCTGAAAATGCCTGGAAAATGTTCGGCAATGCCTAGAAATGCCTGGAAATGCCTCGGCAATGCCTTGCAATGCATGTCATCTCCTGGACAACGCCTAGCAATGCGTGGCAACGCCTAGGCAATTCCTGGACAATGCCTGGGCAATGCCTGGCATTGCTTGGACAAAGCTTGGCGCTCTCTGGCAACGCTTGAGCAATGCCTGGCAATGATTGGCAATGCTTGGGCAATGCGTGGCAATGCCTGGGCAATACTAGGCATTTCCTGACATTGCCCAGGCATTTCTAGGCATTGCCAATGCATTACCAGACATTGACCATGCATTGTGAGGCAATATCAGGCATTGTGAGGAATGGCCTGTCATTGCCCCGGCATTGCGAGGCACTGCTAGGCATTGTCAGGCATTGCAAGGCATTGTCCAGGCATTGCCGAGCATTGCTTCAGCATTGCCAGGCAGTAACAAGCATGGTCGAGGCATTGAAAGGCATTGCCCATGCATTGATAGGCATTGCAAGGCATTGCCTACGCATTGCCAGGCCTTGTCTATGCATTGCGCAGCATCGTCTTGGCATGGCCAGGCATTGCCGGGCATTGTCGAGGCATTGCCTGGAATTGTCAAGGCATTGCAAGGCATTGCCCATGCATTGCCAGGCATTACCCATGCATTGCCAGGTATTGCTCGGCAGTGCCCACGCATTGATAGGAATTGCCAGAAATTGCCCACGTATTAGCAGGCATTCCCCATGAATGGCTACGCATTGCCTAGGCATTGCCATGCATTGGACACGCATTGCCCAGGCATTGTGAAGCATTGCACAGGCATTTCCAGGCATTGCCGAGGTATTGCCAGGCATTGCTAGGCAATGCCAGGCACTGCCCACGCATTTTCTATGCATTGTCAGCCATTGCCCACGCATTGGCCACGCTTTGTCACGCATTGTCTGGCATTGAAAGGCTTTGCCCACACATTTCTATGCATTCCTCAGGCATTGCCATGCATTGCTTGTCATTGCCAGGCATTGCCTGGCATTATCTAGACATTGTCAAGCACTGCCTTGGCATTGCCAGGCTGTGCTTAGGCATTCCCATGCATTTCCCAGACATTGCCAATCGGGGCCAGGCATTGCCAGGTATTTCCTGGGCATTGCCAGGCACTATCCAGGCATTGCTTAGCATTGCCTAGGGATTGCCAGGCATTGCCATGCATTGCCGATGCATTGCCAGGTATTGGCCATGCATTATCAGGCATTGCACAGGCATTGCCAGGTATTTCTCAGCGTTGCCCACGCATTGCCTGGCATATTCGACACATTGACAGGCATTGCCATGCATTACCAAGCATTGCCTATGCATTGCCGGGCATTTCCTTGCATTGCCATGCATTGCCCAAGCATTGCCATGCATTGCCAGGCATTTCCCATTCATTACCAAGAATTTCCCAAGCATTGCAAGGCATTACTCGGGCATTGCCAAGCATTGCCCAGGCATTTCCAAGCATTGCAAGGCATTGTCAAGGCATTGTCCAGGCAGTATTGTGCATAGTCAAGGCATTTCCAGGCATTTACAGGAATTTCCCAGACATTGCGAGGCATTGCACAGGCATTGCTAGGCTTTGCCCAAGCATTGCCAGGCACTCCTATGCATTGCTCAGGAATTTCCAGGCATTGCCTAGGCATTGTTACGAATTGCCAAGCATTGTCCTAGAATTGATGAGGCCTTGCCAGGCATTGCCCTGGAAATACAAGGCATTGCCCAGACACGGCCGGGCGTTACGAGTCATTACCACGCATTGCACAAGCATAATCCATGCATTGCCAGACATGGTCCAGGCATTGCCAAACATTGCATGGGCATTGCCAGGCATTGTCAAGGCATTTCCTACGCAATGCGTGGGCAACGCGACTTGGAACAAGAACCGCTAATCCTATTCCGGAACCAAAACTGCGGTTCTGGAACCGTGGTTCTTCAAACCTATGTGCACCCTTAGCAATACGTGGCAATGCCTAGCAATGCCTGAGCAATGCTTGGCAGTGCCTGGCAATGCTTGTACAATGCCTGGCAATGCCTGGCAATGCCTGTGCAATGTCGGGCACTACTTAGGCAATGCTTGACACTATGTGTGGCAATGCCCGGGAATGCCTAGCAATTCCTTTGTAATGCCTGACAATGCCTGACAGTGCCTAGGAAATGCCTGGTAATCATTGGGCAATGCCTGGTAATGCCTAGGTAATGCCTGGCAATTCCAGGCAATGCCTGGACAATGCGTGGCAATGCTTGAGCAATGCGTGGCAATGCGTGGCAATGCCTGGCAATGCCATTCTATACCTCGACAATACCTTGTAATGCCTCGACAATGCCTTGTAATGCCTATGCAATGCATGACAATGACTATCAATGCCCGGCAATGCATGGACAATGCCTTGCAATGCCTGGCAATTTGTGGCAGTGCCTGAGCAATGCCTAGGAATACCTAGCGATGCTTGGCAATGCATGCCAATGGATGTATAATGCGTAGTATTGCGTAGGCAATGCCTGGCAATGCATGGTAATGCCTATGCAATGCATGGCAATGCATGACAATGCCTGGGAAATGCATGGCAATGTATGGCAATGCCTGCATAATGCTTGGCAATGCCTAGACAATTCTTGGTAATGATTGGCAATGCCTCAGCAATGCCTCGCACTACTTGTGCAATGCTTGGCATCATGCGTGGAAATGCCTGGGAATGCTGGGAAATGCTTTGGTAATGCATAGCAGTGCCTGGTAATGCTTGGCAATGCCCGGGCATACCTGGCAATGCATGGGCAATGCCTGGAAAAGCCTGGACAATGCCTCAAAAATCATTGGCAATGCTTGGCAATGCATAGACAGTGCCTGACAATGCCTTGCAATGCATGGCAATGCCTGGCAATGTCTGGTCATGCCAGAACAAGTCATGGGCAATGCCTCGCAATGCCTAGAAATGCATGGGCAATGCCTTGCAGTGCTCGGCAATGCCTGGGCAATGCATGACAATGCCTAGCAATGCCTAGGAAATGTATGGCAATGCCTGTGCAATGCCTAACGATGACTGGCAATGCCTGGCCATGCCTGGCAATGCTTGTCAATGCCTGGCAAAGCCTAGCAATGCCTGGGCAATGCATAGGCAATGTCTTGAAATGCTTGAGCAATGCCTGGAGAATGGGTGGTAATGCTTGGCAATGCCTGGCAATGCTTTGTAATGCCTGGCAATGCCTAGAAATGCCTGGTAGAGCCCGGACAATGCCCCGGTAATGCGTGGCAAAGCCTAGTAATGCCTTTGCAACGCCTAGCAATGCCTGAGCAATGCCTGGCAATACCTCAGCAATGCATGGACAAGGCTTGGCAATGCCTTGGTAATGCCGCAAAATGCCTAGCAATGCCTAGCAATAACTGGGCAATGCCTGGAAATGCCTGGACAATGCATGGGCAACACCTATGTAATGCATGGCAGTGCTTGGGCATGCCTATACACTCCTTTGCAATGCCTAGCATTGCATAGGCAATGCCTGGGCAATGCCTGGCAATACCTGACAATGCCTTCGCAGTGCCTATCGATGCCTGCAAGTGCTTAGCAATGCCTAGGCAATGACTGGGGAACGCCTCAAAGAGCCTGGCAATGCTTGGCAATGCCTAGACAGTGCCAGGAAAGGATTGGGCAATGCATGGCAATTCCTAGCAATGCGTGTGTAATGCCTGGAAATGCCTGTGCAATGCTTGACAATTCCTCGCAATGCCTAACAATGCCCGACCAATGCCTTGCAATTCCTGGCAATGCCTGAAAATGCCTGGGCAATGCCTTGCAATGACTAGCAATGGATGGCAATGCCTGGGCAATGCATTGCAATGCTTGGCTATGCATGGCTATGCCTGGGCAATTCCTGGCAATGCCTGGCAATGCCCTGAAATGCATGACAATGCCTGTGCAATGTGTGTTCAAGCCTGGGCAATGCTTTGCAATGTATGACAATGCCTGGGCAATGCGTGGCAATGCCTGGCAATGCCTAGGCAGTGCCTGGCAACGGCTGGAAGCGCCCAGGCAATGCTCGGCAATGCGTGGCAACGTCTAAGCAATGCAAGGCAATGCCTGGAAACGCCTGGGAAACGCATGACACTACCTGGGCAATGCATGGCAATGCTTGGCAATGTTTGGGCAATGCTTGGCAATTCCTGGAAATGCATGGGCAATTCCTGCAATGCCTGTGCAATGCCTAGCAATGCCTAGAAATGCCTGGGAAATGCATGGCAATGCTTGGCAATGCATATGTAATGCGTGGCAGTGCTTGGCAAAGCCTGCGCAATACCAGGGCAATGCTTGGCAATACGTAGTCAATACATGGGCATTGCCTGGAAATGTCTATGAAATTCCTGGGCCATGCTTGGCAATGCCTACGCAATGTGTGGCAATAATGGTGCACACGAAAAGACGATAATCGAAGTCAGGAATCGAGGGTCCAACTCCCATCCTGGAACTGAGGTGCGAGTTCCAGGATGCAGAATCGCAATGGAATCGAGATTTGTCACTTTGTATGTAGGATGTATATGTTATGGACAGCAAATGCATGTACCTGCTAGTTTCAGGTGACAAATATAAACAAACAAAGTCATACATACATAGTTGGGTATTGTGTGCCATGCTAAACAAGACAATAAGCATGTAATGCTGTACGTTCATGGCGTTTTTGGTAGTCCATTTTGGCATGGACACGTGCGAAAAGTGGATAATCAAGATTCCTGAAAACAAAAACCAAGGTTTCTTGGAATCCAATTCTTGTATTCGGAATCAAGATTCCGATACTTGAGGTAAGGACCGACTCGAAAATCCAAGTCCATGGCCAGAATCGGGAAAGTATCCTGGCGTGCACCCTTGCCTGGCAATGCGTGACAATGCATGGGAAATGCGTAGGCAACACTAGGCAATTCTTGGGCAATCTCTTGGAGTTACTAACAATACATGGCAATGCATTGGCAAGACTGAATAGGATTGGGCAATGCCTGGAAATATGTGTGCAATACCTAGCAGCCAAGCAATGCCTGGCATTGCATGGGCGATGCCTGGACAATGCCTGGGCAGTGCCTTGCAATGTCTGGATAATGCTTAAAGAATGCTTGTCAATGCCTGGAAATGCCTGGGCAATGCCCATGTAATGCATTGCAATGCCTTGCATTGCAAGGAAATGCCTGATAATGCCTGGGTAATGCGTGCAAATTCATAGCAATGCGTGGCAATGCATGGGCAATACCTGGCAATGCTTGGGCAATGCGTGGGCATGCCTGGCAATGCCGAGGCAATGGATGGGAAAGCGTAGAAATGCCTATGCAATGACTGGGCTATGCATAGGAATATTTGGCAATGCATTTAAATGCATAGGCAACGCCAAGCAATGCCTCAGCAATGCGTGGCAATGCTTGGCAATGCTTGGCAATGCCTGGCAATGCTTGGGCATGCATGGGAAATGCCTTGCAATGCCTGACAGTGCATGGCAAGGCCTCGCAATGCATAGGCAATACCTGGGCAATGCTTGAGCAATGCCTGGGGTACGCCTGGCAGTGCATTGCAATCCCAATGCAATGCCTGGTAATACCTGGTAATGCCTAAAAATGCCTGGCAATGCCCGGGCAATGCCTGGGAATGCACGGCAATGCCAGGCAATGCGTGGGCAATGCCTTGCAATACCTAGGAAATGCGTGGAGAATGATTCGCGATGCCCAGGAAATGCCTGGCAATGCCTGACAATGCCTAGCAATGCATGGGCAATGCATGGCAATGCATGGAAATGCAAGGTCTATGCCTTGGAATGCTTGTTAATGCATGGCAGTGCCTGGAAACGCCTAGGCAATGCGTAGCAATGCCCGTCAATGCATGGAGATGCCTGGCAATGCCTAGGTAATGCTTGGCAATGCATCGGCAATGGCTAGCAATGCTTGGGTAATTCCCACCAATGCCTAGCAATGCCTTGCAAAGCCTGGCAATGCCTGGACAATGCCTATCAATGCCTGGACAATGCATGGCAATGCCTCGCAATGCCTTTGCAATGCCTGCCCAGGCAATGCCTGGAAATGCCCTGACCATGCCCAGGCAATGCATAGCAGGGCCTTGGCAGTTCCTGGCAATGCCTAGGCAATGCCTGGGAATGCATTGCAATGCTTGGCAATGCCGGGACAATGCATGGCAATGCCTCGCAATGCCTGACAATGCATTGGTAGTGTCTGGCGATGCCTAGGCAATGCTTGGCAATGCGTGGCAATACATGGGCAACGCATAGGCAATGCTTGGCAATGCCTTGGTAATGCCTGCGAATGCCTACTAATGCCTGGAAACGAGTGGCAATACCTAGCAATACCTATACAATGCCTTGGCAATGCCTCGCAATGCATGTGCCGTGTTTAACAATGCCTGGCAATGCTTATGCAATGCCTTGGCAATGCCAGGCAATGCGTGGGCAATGCATATCAATGCTTAGGCAATGCCCAGACAATGCTTATCACGGCATAGCAATGCCTGGCAATGACAGGCAATGCCTGGTAATGCCTGGCAAAGCCTGGCAATTCCATTCATTGCCTGGCATTACACAGGCATTGCCAGGCATTGCCCAAGCATTGCCAAGCGTTGCCCGGGCACTGTCCACGCATTGCTAGGCATTGCAAGGCATTGCCAGGCATTTCTAGGCATTCATATGGCGTTTGCCAGGCATTCAAAGGCATTGCCCAGGCATTGCCTGGCATGGCCAATGCATTGCAAGCCATTGATAGACATTTCCAGGCATTGCTATGCATTGCCAAACATTACCACACATTTCCACACATTGCCACACATTGCCAGGCATTGCCAGATATTGCCTGGGCAATGCATAGCAATGCGTGGGCAATGCATGGGCAATGCATGGCAATGCCTGGCATTACGTGTGCAATGCCTGGCAATGCGTGGGCAAAGCATAGGAATGTTTAGGCAATGCCTGGACAATGCCTGGCAATGTACAGCAGTAACAGGCAATGCATGGGAATGCCTAACAATGCCAAGCGTTGCCAGTATGTGCCCAGCATTGCCAAGGCATTCCCAAGGCATTGCCACGCATTGCCAGGGCATTGCCAAGGCATTGCTCAGGCATTGCCAATGCACCGCCACGCATTTCCAGACATTGCCAAGCATAACCTTGGCATTGTCAGGCATTGCGAGACATTGCAAGGCATTGCCTAGGCATTGCCAGGCATTGTCTAGGCATTGTCAGGGATTGCCACAAATTACGAGACTTTTCCCGGCATTGCCGAGGCATTGTCAAGGCATGCTGTAGGCATTGCCAGGCATTGCCTATGCATTACCTGTCATTACTTAGGCATTGCCATGTATTCCCATGCATTACCGGGCATTGCACAAGCATTGTCCAGAAATTGCCCAGGAATGGCTCAAGTATTGCATAGTGATTGCTAGGCACTGCTTAGGCATTGCCTAGGCATTGCTAGGCATTCCCCAAGCATTGCCACGCATTGCAGGGCATTGCCCAGGCATTTACAGGCATTGCCTTTACATCTCTTAGCACTACCCAAGCATCGGGAGGCAGTGCCATGCATTGCCAAGCACTCTCAGGCATTGTCAGGCATTGCAAGGCATTGCACAGGCATTGCAAGGCATTGTCCAACCATTGCCATGCATTGCTAGGCATTGCCTTGCATTGCCAGACATTGCCAGGCATTGCATGGCATTGCCAAGGCATTGCCCGACATTGTTAGGCATTGCATAAGCATTGGTAGGTGTTTTCCAGGCATTGTCAGGCATTGCATAGGCATTCCCAGACATTGCCAGGCATCCCCAGGTATTGTCGGGCATTGCACAGGCCTTTCCAGGCATTGCCCATGCATTGCCATACTTTTGCCAGGTATTGCTAATGCATTGCCAAGCATTGCACGAGCGTTGCCTGGCATTGCCCAAGCATTGCCAGGCTTTTCTAGGCATTTCCTAGGCATTGCCAAGCATTGCCCAAGCATTGCCAGGCATTGGTAGGCATTGCCAAGCATTGCCATGCATTGCCCAGGCATTGCCTCACATTGCCCATGCATTACCAGGCACTGCCCAGGCATTGCCCAGGCATTGCACAGGCATTACTAGGCATGGCCAGGCATTGCCCATGCATTTCCCGGAATTACCCAGGCATTGCCATGCAGTGCCTTGGCATTGCCACGCATTTCCCAAGCATTGCCAGGCATTGTGCAGGCATTTCCAGGCACTGTGCAGGCATTGCCAGGCATTGTACACGCATTGCCAAGCATTGCCCAGGCATTGCCGGCCATTGCAAGGTATTGCCCAGGAATTGCCAGGCATTGATAGGCATTGCTAAGAATTGCCAGATGTTTCCCAAGCATTGCGTAAGCATTACGAGGCAGTGCCCGAGCATTGCCATGCATCGCCATGCATTACACGGGCATTACCCACGCATTGCCAGGCATTGCCATGCATTGCTGGGCATTGCCCATGCATTGCTAGCCATTCCTTGGTGTTGCCTGGCATTGCCCAAGCATTGTCCAGACATTGTCTAGGGGTTTTCAGGCATTGCACAGGCATTGCCAGGCATTTTCAAGGCATTGCAGGGCATTGCCCAGGCATTGGCAAGCATTGCTAGACATTGCCCAGGCATCACCACGCATCGCCAAGAATAGCCACGCATTGCCCACGCATTGCCCAAGCATTGCCAGGCGTTGCCAACATTGCCACGCATTGCAAGGAATTGCCCAAGCTTTGTTAGGAACTGCCCAGGCATTGCCCAGGCATCGCCATGCATTGCCAAACCGTACCCCGGCTTTGCCCACGCATTGTCCAGGCATTGCCTACGCATTACCAGGCATGGCCTAGGAATTGCCCATGCATTGCCTATGAATTACCCAGGCATTGCATAGGATTTGTCAGGCATTGCCTATGCATTGCCGAGGCATTGCCCACGCATTGCCTAGGCATTGCACAGGCAATGCGAGGCATTGCCTAGGCATTGCCCATACACTGTTAGGCATTGCATGCATTACCTACGCGTGCGCTTGCAATGCCACCCATTGCTCAAGCACTGTCAGGCCTTGCCAAGCATTACACGGCATTGTCCACGCATTGCCAGGCATTGCCCAGTCATTGCCACGCATTGCTACACGTTGCCCAGGCATTGTCAAGCATTGCCTAGGCATTGCCAGGCATTGTCAGGCATTGCGAAGTTTTTCTCAGGCATTGCCTGGCATTGCCTAGGCATTGGCGAGCATTACCCAGGCCTGACACAGGAATTGCCAGGCATTGACATGCATTTTTAGGCATTCACATGCGTTGTCTATTCATTGCCATGAATTGACAAGCATTGCCTAGCATTGCCCAGGCATTGCCAGGCATTGCATAGTCATTGTTAGGCGTTGCTCAGACATTCCTAGGCATTGTGGAGGCATTACGAGACATTGCTCATGCTTTTGTAGGCAATGTCTATGCATTACACAAGCATTTCCAAGCATTGCCAGGCATTTCCCAGGCATGCCAGACATTGCCCGGGCATTGTCCGGTATAATCGAAGCATTGCCAGACATACCCAAGCACTTCCAAGCATTACCACGCATTGTCGGGCATTTTCTAGGCATTGCAACGCATTGCCCCGGCACTCCCAGACATTGCCCAAGCATTTCCAAGGCATTGCCAGGCATTGCCAAGCATTTATAGGCATTTTGAGAAATTGCCCGGGCATTGCCAGCCATGGCGAGGCATTGCCTAGGCAATTCCAGGAATTGCCACGCATTACCCAAGCATTGGTATGTATTGCCAAGGCATTGCAAAGCATTCCACGGCATTGCCAAGCATTGCATCTGCCATGCCCAGCATTGCCTATGCCTTGCCGGGCATTGCCCTCCCATAGATACGCATTGCCGAGGTATTTCCAAGCGTCTCCAATGCATTGCTAGGCATTGCCAAGTATTGCCAAGAATTTCCAGGCATTTGACATGCATTGCCAGGCAGCGCATGCATTTCCAGGCATTGCCTAAGCATTGCCATGCATTGCCGGGCATTGCCAAGCATTACCCAGGAATTTCGAGGCATTGCCCCGACATTGCCAGGCATTGCCAACCATTAACCACGCACTGTCCAGGCATTGCCCAGGTCTTGCTTAGTATTGTGTAGGCAGTGCCAGACATTGCCCCCATAGTGCCAGGCATTTCCCAGACATTGTCAGGCATTGCTAGTGATTGTTAGGCATTGCGCAGGCACTCCCAGGCATCGTCAGGCATTGCCCACACATTGTCCAGGCATTGCCAGGCATTGCCAATTACTGCCCAGGCATTGCTTGGCATTGCCCGGGCATTTTCCAGGCATTTCCTACGTAATGCCAAGCATTGCCAAGGCATTGACAGGCACTGCCCAGGCATTGCCACGCATTGCCCAGGCATCGCCAGGCATTGCCCAGGCATTGCCACACGTTGCTCATGCATTACGACGCAATTCCACGCGTTGTCACGCACTGCCGAGGCATTGCACGAGCATTGTGAGGCATTGCCACGCATTCCTAGGCGTTCCGAGGCATTGCCACGCATTGCCCATGCATTGCAAGGCATGGTCCAGGCATTGTCAGGCATTGCCAAGGCATTGCTAGGCATTGCTAGGCATTGCCAAACATTACCCAGGCATTGCCCATGCATTACCAATGCATTACGAGGCATTGCCCATGCATTGCCAAGGCATTGCCCAGGCATTGCCCAGGAAATACCAGGCATTAACCTGGCATTGCCCAGGTACTGCAAGGAATTTTCATGCGTTGCCAGGCATTGCCAGGCCTTTCCCCGGCATTGCCGGACATTGGGCAGGCACTGCCAGGTACTGCCCAAGCATTGCTAGGCAATGAGAAGCATTGCAAGGCATTTTCCAGGCACTGCCAAGCATCATCCAGGAATTTTGAGGCATTGGTATGCATTACCCAGGCAATATCAGGCATTACCCAAGCATTGCCAGGCATTGTCAAGCACTGCTGGGCATTGCCCATGGATTGCCTAACATTGCCGCGGCATTGTCGGGCATTATCCATGCATTGCCCAGGCATTGCCAGGCATTGCCAGGCATTTCCAGGCATTGCCATGCATTGTTAGGCATTCCAAGGTACTGTCCGGGCGTTGCCAGGCATTGCTAGGCATTGCATGGCATTGCCCATATGTTGCCAGACATTGCGTTGGCATTGCCAGACATTTCCAGACATTTCCAATGCATTGCCAGGCATTGCCTAGGCATTGCTTAAGCATTGATAGGCATTGCCGAGGCATTGCCAGGCATTGCTCAGGCATTGCCACGCATTTCTAGGCATTGCCTAGGTATTACGAGGCAGCGTAGGCATTTTCAGGCATAGCCTAAGCATTGCCAGGCATTGCAAGGCATTGCCGGGCATTGCCAGGAACCACCCAGGAATTGCGACGCATTCCGTAGACATTGGAAGCCATTGCAAGGCATTCCAAGGCATTGCCCAAGCATAACCGAGGCATTGCACACGCATTGTCAGACATTTCTCAAGCATTGCTATGCGCTGTCCAGGCATTGCCAGGCTTTGCCCTTTCATTGCAAGGCATTTCCCAGGCATTTCTTGGTACTGTACAGCCATTGCTAGGTATTGCCGATGAATTGCAAGGCATTGCCCCCAGGCAATGCCTCACAATGCAGGCATTCCCAGGCATTGATATGCATTGTCAGGCATTCCTATGCATTGCCCAATAATTTCTTAGGCATTGCCAGGCTTTGCATAGGCATTGTCCAAGCATTGCCAAGCATTGCCAGGCATGGCCAGTGGCACATGCCAACTTTGTCAATGCATCCTGTACAATAGCCACACTAAGTCACCAGTAGTTTAGCTTGCTTACACCTGCAAGTTGATGCCTAGCACACAGGCACCGTGTGTGCAGGTAATGCCCCGGCAATGCATGGCAATTCCTGGCAATGCCTGGCAATGCTTGGCAATGCCAGGCATTGCACAAGCACATAATGCATGGGCAACGCCTGGCAATGCTTGCCAATGCCAGGCATTGTCAGGCATTGTCGGGCATTGCGGAGGCATGGCCAGGCATTGTTGGGAAATTTCCCAGGCATTGTCACAAATTGCCAGGCATTACCCAGGCGTTGCACAGGCATTGCTAGGCATTGCCAGACATTGCAAGGCATTGCCAGGCATTGCCCTGGCATTGCCAGGCATAGCCAGGCATTGCTAGGCATTGCCCAGGCATTGCCAAGCATTGCCCAGGCATTGCTAGGCACTGCCAAGGCATTGCCTAGGCATTACCAAACATTGCCCAGGCGTTGCCAGGCATTGTCAGGCATTGCTAGGCATTGCCAGGCATTGCCCAAGCATTGCCAGGCATTTTCTAGGCATTGTCAGGCATTGCTACGCATTGCCCAGGCATTCCACAGGCATTGCCAAGCATTGCCAGAAATTCCCAGGCATTGATAGGCATTACTTAGGCATTGCCAAGCATTGCCAGGCATTGCCAGGCATTGTCAGACATTTCCCATTAATTGCTATGGCATTATCTAGGCATTGCCCAGGCATTACCCATGCAATCCCAGGCATTTCCCAAGCATTGCAAGGCATTTCCTAGGCATTTCCAGGCATTGCCAGGCATTCTCTAGGCATTACCAAGGAATTTCCAGGCATTGCCAGGCATTACCAGGCATTGCACAGGCATTGGCAAGGAATTTCTAGGCATTGCCTAGGCATTGCCAGCCATTTCCAGGCATTGCCAGATATTGCAAGGCATTGCCAGGTATTGCAAGGCCTTGCCTACGCATTGCCAGGCATTGCCGGGGCATTTTCAGGCATTGCGAGGCATTCTCCAAGCATTGCACACGCATTGCCAGGCATTGCCAGGCATTGCCAGTCATTCGGAGGCATTACAAGGCTTTGTCTGGGCATTGCCAGGTATTGCCTGGCATTGTCCAGGCATTCCCAATCATTGCCAGGCATTCCCAAGCATTGCCAGGCATTCCCCAGCATTGCCAAACATTGCCCACGCATTGGCAGGTATTGGCAAGCATTGCCTAGGCATTGCTTGGAATTGCCTAGGCATTTTCCCAGCATTGCCAAGGCAATGCAAGGCATTGCCCAGGCATTGCCATACATTTCCCAGGCAATGCTAGGCATTGCTAAGGCATTGCCAGGCATTACACAGGCATTGCAAGGCATTACCCATGCATTACCACGCATTGCCAGGCGTTGTTACGAATTGCCCAGGCATTGTCCAAGCAGTGCAAGGCATTGCCAAGCATTGCCAGGCATTTCCAAGAATTGCCAAGCGTTGCCCTAGCATTGCCAGGCATTTTCCGGGCATTGCCGATCATTGCCAAGGCATTGCATAGGCATTGCTTGGCATAGCCAAACATTTCCCACACATTGCCCATGTGTTGCTCAGGCATTGCTATGCATTGCCCAGGCATAACACAGGCAGTGGCAAGCATTAGCTTGGCATTTCCCAGGCATTGCGAGGCATTGCCACACATTGCCGTGGCATTACACAGGCATTGTCCAGGCAATGCCAGGCATTGCAAGGCAATGCCAGGCATTGCGAGGCATTGCCAGGCATTGCTTGGCATTACCAAGGCATTGCCAAGCATTGCCCATGCATTGCCATGTATTGCCCAAGCATTGCCAGGCAGCGATAGGCATTGCAAGACATTGTCCAACCATTGCACAAACATTGCGAGGCATTGTTAGGCATTGCCAATGCATTGCCAGGCATCACCGAAGCATTGTCAGGCTTTGTCAAGCATTATCCAGGCATTGCTATGCATAGTCCAGGCATCGTTGGGCTTTACCCAGGCATTCCCGAGGCATTGCCATGCACTACCAGCATTGCCAGGTATTCTTAGGCATACCAATGCATTGTCCGGGCATTGCCATGCATTACCATGTATTACGTGGCATTTCCCAGGCATTGCCAGGCTTTGCGTATGCACTGCCAGGCATTGAACAGACATTGTCACACATTTTCCAGGCATAACCAAGAATTGCCCTGGAATTTCCAGGCATTGTATAGGCATTCCGCAAGCATTGCCAAGCATTTTTCAGGCATTGCCAGGCATTTCACATACATTGTGAGGCATGACCCAAGCTTTGCCATGCATTGCCAAGCATTCCCAAGTATTTTTTTGCATTGCCAGGCATTATCCAGGCATTCCAAGACATTGCCCACGCATTGCTAGACATTACCCAAGCATTGCAAAAGCATTGCGAGGTGTTGCCAAACATTGCTAGGCGTTACCAATATTTACCTGGGCATTGCCATGCATTCACACACATTGCCCATGCATTGCCAAGCATTGTCACGCATTACATGGGCATTTGTACGTATTGCACAGGCATTGCCAGGCATTGCCTAAGCATTACCAGGTATTCCCAGGAATTGCCAGGCATTGCCCAGGCCTTTTCGGGCATTGCCCACGTATTGCTAGGCATTGCCGAGGCTCTGCCAGGCGATTCCGATGCATTGCCAGACATTTCAAAGCCATTGACAGGCATTGCTTATGCATTACGAGGTATTTCTAGGCATTACCCAGACTTTGATAGACAGCACAATCATTGCCCAGCATTGTCCAAGCATTGCTAGGCATTGACGGGCATTGCCATGCATTACCCAGGCATTGCCTGGCATTGCCCATGCATTTCTTAGGCGTTGTCGGGCATTGTGCACGCATTCGAATGCTTTGCCCATGCATTGTGAGGCATTGCCCAAGCATTGCAAGGCATTTCTTGGCATTGCTAGGCATTGCCACGGCATTGATAGGCATTGCTTAGGCATTATCACGCATTTCCAGGCATAGCCATGCATTGCACAGGCATTGCCTGGCATTTCCCAGGCATTAACATGCATTGCCGAGGCATTGCTAGAAATTTCCAATGCATGTTCAAGCCTTGTCCATGTATTGCCAGGCATTGTTGAGGCATTGCCATGAATTTCCAGGCATTGCCCAGGCATTACCAGGCAGCGCAGGCATTTCTTGGCATTGCCACGCATTGCCGGGAATTGCCAGGCATTACCCACGCCTTGCTTTGCATTGCCCACGCACTGCAAGGCATTGCCTACGCACTGCACAAGCATTAGCCGGCATTCTATAGGCACTGCCATGCATTGGCCATGCATAGCTGGGCATTGCCAGGCAGGGCCCGGGCATTGCCACGCATTGATAGGCATTGTTAGGCATTGCCACGCATTGCCCAAGCATTGCCTGGGCATTGCCTGGGCATTGCCTTGGCATTTCCGGGCATTGCTCAGGCATTGCGAGGCATCGCCAGGCATTTTCCATACATTTTACAGGCCTTACCTGGCATTACCAAGCGTTGCGAGGCATTTCCCAGCCATTGCAAGGCATTGCCAAGCAGTACCCGGGCTTTGCCTCGAATTGCCTAGGCATTATCCATGCAGTGCCCAGGCAATGCCAAGCATTGCCTAGGCATTGACCAGGCATTTCCAGGCATTGCCTAGGCGTTGCCAGGCAATGCCCATGCATTACCACGCAATGCCAGGTATTTTCATGCATTTCCCATACATTGCGAGGCATTGCCAAGCATTGCCGAGTATGCCAGGCATTACCACGCATTGCCATGCATTCCCTAGGCATTGCTAGGCATTGTCCAGGCATTGCCAGGCATTGCTAGGGCATTGTTAGACATTGCCAAACATTACCGAGGCATTTCCCATGCGTTGCCTACACATTGCCAGGCATTGCCAAGGCTTTGCCAAGGCATTGCATTGAAATTGCGTAGGTTATGCCAGGCATTACTCTGGCATTCCCCATGCATTCCCAGGCATTGCCACGCATTGTCCAGGCATTGCCGATGCATTTCCCAGGCATTATCCAGGCAATGCCAGGCATTGCCTATGCATCGCCCAGGCATTGCCAGGCATTGCGATGCATTGCCAGGCATTGCTCCGCATTGCCTACGCATTGCCCAGGCATTGCCACGCACTGCCAAAGCATTGCCACACATTGATGGCATCGCAAGGAATTGTCCAGAAATTGCCAGATATTGCCCAGGCACTGCAAGGAATTTATAGGCATTGCACAGGAATTACCATGCATTACCCAAACATTGCTAGGCACTGTCAGGCACTGCCAGGCATTGTCAAGCATTGCCAGACATTGTCAGACATTACCCAGGCATTTCCCAGGCATTGCCATTTTTTTCCAGGCATTTCCAGGCATTGTTAGGCATTCACAGGCATTTCCTTGGCATTGCCAGTCATTACTAGGCACTGCATGCCGTTTCCCAGACATTGTAAGGCATTGCATGGGCATTGCCAGACATTTTCATGCATTTCACATTCATTGCCAAGCATTCCCCAGTAATTGCCTAGGTATTTCTAGGCATTGTCGAGGCATTTCCAGGCATTGCTCAGGTATTGCAAGGCATTTTCAGGCATTGCCCACGCATTACCAAGCAGCTAAGGCATTACCAGGCATCGCCCAAGCATTTCCATGCATTGTAAGGTATTCTCAAGCATTGTCAGGCATTACCCAGGCATTGGCAGGCATTACCCAGGCATTGTCGGGCATTACCATGCATTGCCTAGGCATTTATGGGGCATTGCCCAGGCATTACCCAGGCATAGCCAAGGCATTGCCCGCCCATTGTCAGGCATTGCCCAGGCATTGCTATATATTGTCCGGGCATTGCCATGCGTTTACCTTGCATTGACAGGCATTCTTCAGGCATTGCTCGGCATTGTGCAGGCATTGCCTAGGCATTGCCAGGCATTGCTACGCATTGTTAGACATTGCCAGGCATTGCCCAAGCATTGCCCAGGAATTGCCAAGCATTTCCCATGCATTGACAAGCATCACTAGGCATAGCCCAGGCATTGTCTAAGCATGTCCAGGCATTGCCAAGCATTGCCAGGCATTACCCAGACATTGTGAGGCCACGCCCAAGCATTGCATGGCATTTCCTACGCAGGTCTAGGCATTGCCCAAGCAATGCCGTGCATTTCCCAGGCATTTCGAGGCATTGATGAGGCATTAACACGCCTTCCCCAGGCATTGCCGTGCATTGCCCAGGCATTTCCATGCACAGTCCATGCATTACCACCTTTGCCAAGCATTGTCATGCATTGCTCAGGCATTGCCCAAGCATTGCGAGGCATTGCAAGGCAATGCCCTTCACTACAAGGCATTGCCACGCATTTTCCAGGCATTGCCTGAGATTGTACAGGCATTGCCAGGCATTGCCAAGGCATTTCACATGCATTGCTAGGCATTGCCAAACATTGCCAAGGCAATGCCCATGCGTTCCCTATTCATTTCCAGGCATTACCCATGCATTGCCACTGCATAGCCCAGGCTTAGAATAAGCAAATGCTGGGCATTAGCATGGCATTACCCATGCATTGCCATGAATTACCAAGCATTGCACACGCATTGCCCATGCATTCCCAAGGGATTGTCCAGGCAATGATAGGCATTGCCGGGCATTGCCAGGCATTGCCAAGCATTGCCTAAACATTGCCACGCATAATGCAAGCATTGTTAGGCATTGCACAGGCATTGCCAAACATTCAGAGGCATTGCAAGGCATTGCGAGGCATTGCCCAGGCATTGCGAGGCATTGATAGGCATTGCCGATGCTTTGTTTGGCATTACCCAAGCATTGCCATGTATTGCCATGCATTGCCACGCTTTGCCCGGGCATTGCCAGGCATTGCCCACGCATTGTCCGGCATTACCCAGGCATTTCCCACACATTGTTAGGAATTTTCATGCATTTCCAGTAATTGTTAGGTAGTCACAAGAATTGTCTGGGCATTGCCACGCATTGCTAGGCACTGCTTGGCATTACCCATGCATTGCAAGGCATTACCTAGGCATTACAAGGCATTGCCATGCATTGCTGAGACATTGCCGGGCATTGCCCGTGCATTGCCATGCATTACATAGGCATTGACAAACATGGAAAAAGCATGGGCCGGGCATTGCTAGGCATTGCGAAGGCATTGCAAGGCATTGCGCAAGCATTGTGACGCATTGCCAAGCATTCCCAAGCTTTGCCAGGCATTGCCAGTAATTGTCCACGCATTGCTAGGCATTGCCTATGCATTGCTAGGCATTGTCCAAGTATTGCCAAGGCATTGCCAGGCATTGCTAGGCATTGCGCGGCGTTGCCCGGGCATTGCAAGGCATTGCTTAGATATTGCGAGGCATTGCCCTGGCACTACCTGGGCATTGCGAGACATTGCCAGGCTTTACTAGGCATTGTCAATGCATTGCTACGTATTTCCTGGCCATCCATAGGCATTTCCAGGCATTGTATGGGCATTGCGAGGCATTGCCCAGGCATTGCCCGGGCATTGCTAGGCATTGATAGGCATTACACAGGCATTACATAGGCATTTCCCAGGCATTCCAGGCATTGCAGGGCATTATCCATGCATTAGCAGGCATTGCCATGCATTGCAATGCATTGCATAGGCATTGCCATGCATTGTATAGGCATTGCAAGGCATTTCCAGGCGTTGGCGGGTGTTGCCCATGCATTTTGAGGCATTGCCACGCACTCATATGCATTTTACAGGAATTGCAAGGCATTGCCAAGGCATTGATAGGCATAGTCAAGCAATGCCAGGCATTGCCAAGAAATTGCCAGGTATTGTCCGGGCATTACCGGGCATGCTCTGGATATTGTCCAGGAATTGCCGCGCATTGCTAGGCATTACTAAGCGTTGCCAGGCATTTCTAGGCACTGTCCAGGTACTGCCAAGCATTCCAAAGAATTGCATAGGCATGGCCACACATTGCCACGCATTGCCCTCGTATTGCCAGGCATAGCCATGCATTACAAGGCATTGCTACGCATTGCAAAGGCATAACCCAGGCATTTCCAGGCATTACCAATGCATTGCCCAGGCATTGTCCATGCATTGCCAAGCATTTAAGGCATTGTTGGGCATTCCCACACATTGCTTGGGCATTGTCGGGCATTGCTTGACATTGTCCAATCATTGTCATGCATTGCATATGCATTGCCCGGCATTGCCCAGATATTGCCAGGCATTGCCCAGACGTTGCCAAGCATTGCGTATGCCTTGCCAGGCATTGCCCAAGCATTGCCAGGCATTGCCGGGCGTTCCCAGGCATTGTGAGGCATTGCCAGGCATTGCCAAGCATTGTATAGGCATTGCCAGGCGTTACCCAATCATTTCCAAGGCATTGCCAGGCATTGCCATGCATTGCCAGGTGTTTCCCAGGCATTGTCAAGCATTGTTAGGCATTGCCAAGACATTGCCAGACATAGCCCAAGAATTCCCACACGTTGTCCATGTATTACCAAGGAATTCATAGATATTGCCAGGCATTGCCAAACATTACCGGGCATTGTCGAGTCATTGTTGGGTATTGCCATGCCTTGCCCGGGCATTGCCAGACATTGTCAGGAACTGCAAGGCATTTCCCACACATTGCCACGGATTTTGCAAGCATTGCCAGGCATTTCCCAAGTATTGCCAGGCATTGACAGACATTGCAAGGCATTGTCCAAGCATTGCCAGGCATTGCCTAGGAATTCCGAGGCATTGATAGGCATTGTGCAGGCATTGCCAGGCATTACCGAATCATTGCCAGGAATTGTTAGGTATATCCAGGCATTGCCGAGGCCTTGCCAGGCATTTCCTAGTCATTTGGGGGCATTAGCCAGGCATTGCCCAGGCATAATGAGGCATTGGAAGGCATTGTTAGGCTGTCCCAAGCATTGTACAGCAAGTACCATGCATTGCGAGGCATTTCTTGGCATTGCTCAGGCATTGCCAGGCATTGCATATGCATTGCCAGGCATTGCCATGCACTGCCTAGACATTGCCACACATTGCATAGGCATTCCCAGGCATTACCCACGCATTGACAAGCATGTTCTAAGCATTGCCCGGGCATTGCTTGGCATAGCCTAGGCATTTCCATGTATTTCCTAATAATTGCTAAGCATTGTCGGGCATTGTGAGGCATTGTCCATGCATTGCCATGCATTGGTAGGCACTACCCATGCATGATCTAGGCATTCCCCATGCATTGCCAGGCATTGCAAGACATTATCTGTGCATTTAAAGGCATTGCCAGGCATTACAGAGCATTGTACAGGCACTTTCAGGCATTGTCCGGGCAATGCTAGACATTCCCAGGCATTGCCGGACATTGCCCAGGCCTTTCGGGGCATTACCAAGCATTGATGTGCATTGTTCACGCATTTTCAGGCATTGCATAGGCATTGCTTGGAATAGTCAAGAATTTATAGGCATTCCCTAGTCATTGTCAGGCATTGCCCATGCATTGCGAAACATTGCCCGGGCATTGCCAGGCATTGCCTATGCATTTCAAGGCATTGCTGAGTCATTGCATGGGCATTGCCTGGCATTGCCACGCATTGCCAGGCATTGTCCAGGCATTGCCACTAATTTCCTGCATTGCCCACGCATTACGACGCTTTGTCCAGACATTGCCCAATGCATTGTTATGCATTGGCCAGGCATTCATTGGCATGGCCCATGCATTGGCAGGCATTTCCCAAGCCTTGCCCAGGCATTCACAAGCATTACCAGGCATTGTCCAGGCATTGCCAAGCATTGCCCAGGAATTGCCAAGCATTGTCCAAGCATTGCCATGCATTGCAACGCTTTGCAGGGCATTATCCAGGCATTGTAGAGGCATTGCCATGCATCATCAAGCATTGTCCAAGCATTGTGCAGGCATTGCAAGGCATTGCCAGGCATTGCCGGCATTGCCATGCATTGCCTAGGCATCCCACCTAGCCGCTCTTGCCCCCCACTTGCGCCCCAGTTACGCCCCACTTGTGCCCCACTTGCGTCCTACATGCGCCCCACTTGCGCCACACTTGCACCCCACTTGCGCCCCACTTGCGCCCCACTTCCGCCCTACGTGCACCCCACATGCGCCCCACGTGTGCCCTACTTGCGCCCCACTTGTGCCACGCTTGTGCCGCATTTGCGCCCCACTTGCACCCCACTTGCGCCCCACGTACACCCCACTTCAACCCCACTTGCGCCCCACTTGCGCCCCACTTCCGCCCTACGTGCACCCCACATGCGCCCCACGTGTGCCCTACTTGCGC
>SZWC01000280.1:29457-70896 GCA_023375785.1 Penium margaritaceum | reverse complement strand
ACTTGCGCCCCACTTGCGTCCCACTTGCGCCCCACTTGCGCCCCACTTGCGCCCCACTTGCGCCCCACTTGCGCCCCACTTGTGCCCCACTTGCGCCCCACAAGCGCCCTACTTGCGCCCCATTTGCGCCCCACATGTACCCCACTTGCCCCCCACTTGCATCCTACATACGCCCTACTTACGCCCTACTTGCGCCCCACGTGCGCCTCACTTGCACCCAGCTTGTGTCCCTCTTACGTCCCACTTGCGTCCTACTTGCGTCCCACTTATGCCCCACTTGGACCCCACTTGCGCCCTATTTGCGCCCAAGTTGCGCATTACGTGCACTCCATTTGTGTTTCACTTGTTCCCAACTTCCGCCCCACTTGCGTCGTACTTGCAGCCCACTTGTGCCCCAGTTGCACAATAATTACGCCCCCGTTGCGCCCCACTTGTACCATACTTTTGCCCCACTTCCAACCTTTTTGCACCCTACTTGCACCCTAGTTCCGCCCCACTTGCGCCCTACTTGTGCCCCACTTGTTCTCCACTTGTGCCGCATTTGCGCCCCACTTGCGCTCCACTCTGCCCAACTTGCGTCCCACTTACATCCCACTTGCGTCCCATTTGTGCCTCACTTGCACCCCACTTGCGCCCTACATGCACCCCACTTGCGCCCCACTTGCGACCCAGCTGCGTCCAACGTGCGCCCCAAATGTGCCCCAGTTACGTCCCACTTGCGCCCTACTTCGCCCTGTTTGCGCCCCACTTGCGCCCTACTTACGCCGCACATGTAACCCACTTGTGCCCCATTTTGGCCCCAGTTGAACCCCACTTGCGCCCCACATGCACCCCACTTGCACCCCACTGATGCCCTAATTGCGTCCTACTTGTGCCATGCTTGTGCCCTTCCATACGCCCGATTTGCATCCCACTCGCACATTACTTGCACCCTTTGTGCGCCCCACTTGCGCCCTACTTGCGCCCCAGTTGCGCACCACCTGCGCCCTACTCGCGTCCCACTTGCGCCCCACTTGTGCCCTGCTTGCGCCCCACTTGAGCCGCACTTGCACCATACTTGCGCCCTACGTGCAACCCACTTGCACCCTACTTGCGCCCCACTTGGGCCCCACTTGCGCCCTACTTGCGCCCCTCTTGTGTCCCACTTGCACCCCACCTGCGCCCCCCTTGCGTCCCACTTGCGTCCCACATGCGTTCCACTTGCCCCCTACGTGCGCCCCACTTGCGCCCTACGTGCGCCCCACTTGCGCTCCACTTACGCCCTACTTGCGCCCCACTTGCGCCCTACTTGCGCCCCTCTTGTGTCCCACTTGCACCCCACCTGCGCCCCCCTTGCGTCCCACTTGCGTCCCACATGCGTTCCACTTGCCCCCTACGTGCGCCCCACTTGCGCCCTACGAGCGCCCAACTTATGCTCCATTTGCGCCGCACTTGCGCCCTGCTTGTTCCCCTCTTACGCCCTACTTGCACCCCACTTGCACCCACTCGTGCCTTGCTTGCACCCTACTTGCGCCCCACTTGCCCCCCATTTGTGCCCAACTTACGCCCATTGTGCGCCCCACTTGCATCCCACTTACGCCCTACATGTGCCCCACTTGCGCCCTACGTGCGCCCCACTTGCGCTCCACTTACACCCTACTTGCGCCCCACTTGCACCCTACTTGTGGCCCACATGTGTCTTGCTTGCGTCCTACTTGTGCCCTACCTGGGCCCCAGTTGCGTCATACTTCCGCCCCAATTGCGCCGCACTTGGACGTCACTTGCGCTGCACTTTCGCCCTACTTGCGTCCCACTTGCCCCCCACTTGACCCCCACGTACGCCTCATTTGTGTCCCACATGCACCCCACATACATCCCACCTACGCCCCACTTGTACCCCACTTGGGCCCCATTTGTGGCCCACTTGCGCCTCACTTGCGCTCCACTAACGCCCCAGTTGTGCCCCACTTGCTCTACACTTTCACAGTACTTGCGCCCCACCTGCGTCCTACCTGCGTCCCACTTGCGCCCCTCTTGCACTCTATCTGCGCCCCACTTGCGCCCCACTTGCGTCCCATTTGCGCCCCACTTGCACCCCACTTGCGCCCCACTTGTACCCCACCTGCGCCCCACCTGTGCCCTACCTGGGCCGCGCTTGCGCCCCGCTTGTGCCCCATTTTTGTCCCACTTGTGCCCCACTTGCGTCCCATTGGAATCCCACTTGCGCCCCATTTGTGCTCCACTTGCGTCCTTCTTGACCCCCACTTGCGCCCTACTTGCATCCTACTTGTTGTCAAGATCTACAATTATGCTTGGGTGATACGGAAGGATAGATAATGAGGTGGTGGAAAGATTGACAAAGCTACAGAGTTCTGATGATGTCATGACGTCACATTCATGATGCCAGAGCTGGTGATATACAAAGGCAATAAGCAAGAACAACACATGGACAGACTGATCAGCTGCTCATGAGCTTGGGTGCGGCAGAGTGCGTGCGGGCGCGATGAGAGCTAGAGCCACAACAACCGAGGCGCGGGCAACGAGCCGCATTGCCAAGGTTCGTGCAATGCATGGGTGCAGCACCAAGGGTGCAGACACGGAAGAGTTGAGGCCACTGCATATAGGAGGCAGGCCAAGGAGATCAAGGCAACGACGATGAATGAAGAAGCTAAGTGAGGCTGCAGTCCTATGGTACGGGCTCCTGGTCCGTGACACTGACGGACAAGCAGTAGGATGGGCACGGTGCTTAATTAGCACGGGCGCTTACTAAGATCCTGGAAGAGATGGTCGCAGCTTGGGTATGGAGGACAAGAGGCAGAAGCATTGTTGAGAGGGCCGCATGTAAGAGTAGCGGGCACGATGGAAGCAAGATGAAGGCCGTAGCCGTGGAGGCGGGCAAAGAAAGTGCACAAGAAGGCCGTTACTGTGGAGGGGGGCAGAAGGCAAATTGAGAGCTCAACTGATTAGTAGGAACGATGCAAGAAGTACATGGACACTGCACACCTTTTTATAGACGTCTAGTCTAGCTGAGCATGTTAAAATCTACTACAGAGGTTGGTAGGAGAGGCGAAAACAAAGGAGGAGGGCTACCGTTGCTGCTTCTGATGAGTCCAGCCATGCATGGTGACGTCGCATCGTACGGCGGTTCTTGTCGACTTTGGCGGGACCACCGTTTGTCCCGACGTGGGTTCCAAGGTTCCATAATGAGTCGATGTTTGATCTCCACCCATGCACTTTGACATGCGTCTGCCCACTCGAAGGGCTCATTCTGATGTGCGAGTAAATGGAAATGACGGACAACCTTTGGCAAAGATTGTCCATGCAAGTGGGATGCACGTGGACAGCAAGTAGGCTGAAGTGGTGCGCAAGTAGGATTCAATTGGGACGGAAGTAGGGTGCAAGTACTGCGCAAGTGGGGTGCAAGTATGGCGCAAGTGGGGTGCAACTAGGGTGCAAGTAGGATGGGAGTGGGGCTGAAGTGGGGCGTACATAGGGCGCAAGCAAGGCGCAGGTGGGGCGCAAGTAGGGCGCAAGTGGGGCGCAAGTGGGACATAAGTGGGACAAAAATGGGGAACAAGTAGGGCGCAATTAGAGACAAGTGGAAAGCAAGTGGGGTGCACGTGGAGCACAAGTGGGGCACAAGTTGGGTACAAGTAGGGCGCAAGTGGGGTGCAAGTGGGCCGCAAGTAGGGCGCACGTGGGGCGCAAGTAGAGCGCAAGTGGGGCACAAATGGGGCACACATAGGGCGCATGAAGGGCGCAAGTAAGGCGCAAGTGGGGTGCAAGTGGGTTGCAAGTGGGGTACGAGCTGGGCGTACGTGGCGCATACGTAAGGCACAAGTAGGGCGCAAGTGGGGCGCCAGTGGGGCACAAGTGGTTTGCAAGTGGGACAAAAGTGGGGGGGACAGTAGGGTGCAAGACGGGCACAAGTGGGGCGCAAGTGGGGCGCAGGAAGGGCGGAAGTGGGGCACAAGTGGGGTGCAAGTAGGGCGCAAGGGGGGCGCAACTAGGGCACAAGTAAGGCACAAGTAGTGCGCAAGCGGCACACAAGTAGGGCACAAGTGGGCTGCAAGTGGGGCGGAAGTAGGACGCAAGTGAGGCGCAAGTGGCGTGTAAATATGGCGCAAGTGGGGCGCAAGTGGGAATACCTAGGGCGCAAGTGGGGTGCAAGTGGGGCGAAAGTAGGACGCAAGTGGGGCGCATGTGGGGCGGAAGTGGAGCACAAGTGGGGCGCAAGTGGGGCGCAAGCTAGGCGCAAGTGGGACGCAAATGGGGCGGAAGTGGGGCGCAAGTGGGGTGCAACTGGGGTACAAGTAGGGCGCAAGTAGGGCACAAGTGGGGCGCAAGTAGGGCGCAAGTGGGGCGCAAGTGGGGCGCAAGCTAGGCGCAAGTGGGACGCAAATGGGGCGGAAGTGGGGCGCAAGTGGGGTGCAACTGGGGTACAAGTAGGGCGCAAGTAGGGCACAAGTGGGGCGCAAGTAGGGCGCAAGTCGGGATGCATGTGGGGTGCAAGTGGGGTGCAAGTGGGGCACAACTGGGGTGCAAGAGGGGCGCAGGTAGGGCCCAGGTGGGGCGCAAGTAAGGAGCAAGTGGGGCGCAGGTTGGGCACAAGTAGGGCGCAAGTGGGGCGCAAGTGGGGCGCAAGCTAGGCGCAAGTGGGACGCAAATGGGGCGGAAGTGGGGCGCAAGTGGGGTGCAACTGGGGTACAAGTAGGGCGCAAGTAGGGCACAAGTGGGGCGCAAGTAGGGCGCAAGTCGGGATGCATGTGGGGTGCAAGTGGGGTGCAAGTGGGGCACAACTGGGGTGCAAGAGGGGCGCAGGTAGGGCCCAGGTGGGGCGCAAGTAAGGAGCAAGTGGGGCGCAGGTTGGGCACAAGTAGGGCGCAAGTGGGGCGCAAGTGGGGCGCAAGCTAGGCGCAAGTGGGACGCAAATGGGGCGGAAGTGGGGCGCAAGTGGGGTGCAACTGGGGTACAAGTAGGGCGCAAGTAGGGCACAAGTGGGGCGCAAGTAGGGCGCAAGTCGGGATGCATGTGGGGTGCAAGTGGGGTGCAAGTGGGGCACAACTGGGGTGCAAGAGGGGCGCAGGTAGGGCCCAGGTGGGGCGCAAGTAAGGAGCAAGTGGGGCGCAGGTTGGGCACAAGTAGGGCGCAAGTGGGGCGCAAGTGGGGCGCAAGTGGGACGCAAGTGGGCCGCAAGTGGGGCGCAAGTGGGGCGCAAATGGGACGCAAGTGGGACGCAAGTGGGGCGCAAGTAGGGTGCAATTAGGATGCAAGTGGGGCGTATGTGATACGCAAGTGGGGCGCAAGTGGGACGCAAGTGGGGCGCAAACTGGGCTCGAGTGGGGTGTAAGCAGGGCACATGTGGGGTGCAAGTAGGTGCACGTGGGGCGCAAGTGGGACACAAGTGAGCTTCAAGTGGGACGCACGTACGGCGCAAGAGGGGCACAAGTGGGACTCAAGCTGGACCCAAGTGGGGCGTAAGTGGAGCGCAAGTGGGGCGCAAGTAAGGCGCACGTGGGACACAAATGGGGTGCGAGTGAGGCGCAAGTGGGACGCAAGTGGGGCACAAGTGGGGCAAGTGGAGATAATTATGGCGCAAGTGGGGCGCAAGTGGGGCGCATGTGGGGTGTAAGTGGGGTGCAAGTTAGACACAAGTGGGGTGCAAGCGAGGCATTAGTGGGACGCAAGTGGGGCGCAGATGGGGCGCAAGCGAGGCACAAGTCGGGTGAAAGTTGGGCGCAAGTGGGGTGCAAGTGGGGCGCAAGTGGGGCGCAAGTGGAGCGCAAGTAGGGCGCATTTTGCACGCAAGTGGGGCGCAAGTAGGGCGCAAGTAGGGCAAAAGTGGGTCGCACGTGGGACACGAGTGGGGCGGAAGTGGGGCACAAGTGGGGCGTAAGTAGGGCGCAAGTCGGGCGCAAGTTGGATGAAAGTGGGGCGCACGTGGGATGCATGTGGGGCACATATAAGTAAGGCTGCACACCAAATCCTAGGATCCGGGGATCTTATCCGGGGATCCGGATCCGGATCCGGATCCGGGGATCCGGATCCTTGATCAAGATTCGATCCGGGATCCGGGGATCTTTTGATCACATAAAAAAGAGGGGAAAACAGGGTTAGGAGTAAAAACGGTAAGGCATTATCATTGCTCAGCCTATAGGATCCGGAAAAGATTCGGGGATCCGTAGGATCCGGGGATCTTTTCTTGGATCCGAGGATCCAAATCCATCCTAGGATCCGGAACCGGGGATCAGGATCCAACCTGAGAACCGGGAATCTTACCCGGTGTGCACCCTTACAGATAAGGTGCGAATGGGGCGTATGTGGGGTGCAAGTGGGGCGCAATTGGGAGGCAAGTGGGGCGCAGGTGGGCGCAAGTGGGCGCAAGTCGGGCGCAAGTGGGACGTTAGTGGGGTACAAGTGGGGCGCAAGTGGGGCGCAAGTGGGGCGCAAGTGGGGCACAAGTGAGATGTAAGTGGGGCGCAAGTGGGACACAAGTGGGGCGCAAGTGGGGCGCAAGTGGGGCGCAAGTGGGGCACAAGTGAGATGTAAGTGGGGCGCAAGTGGGATGCAAGTAGGGCGCAAGTGGTGCGCAAGGAGGGCTTAAGTGGGACGCAAGTGAGGTGCAAGCAGTTCGCAATAAGGGCGCAAGTGAGGCACAAGTAGGGCGCAAGTACGGCGTAGGTGGGCAGCAGCCAGGACGTAAGTAGGGCGCACGTGGGGAAAAAATGGGGTGCAAGTGGGGCTCAAGTGGGGTGCAAGTAGGCCGCAAGTGGGGTGCAAGTGGGACGCAACTAGGTCTAAAGAGGGGCACAAGTAGGACGCAAGCAAGGCGCAAATGGGGTGCAAGTAGGACGCAACTGGGGCGTAATTGAGGCGCAAGTAGGTTGTAAGTGGATGCAAGTGGGCGTAAGTGGGGCACAAGTGGGACACACGTAGGGCGCAAGTGGGATGCACGCAGGATGCAAGTGGGGCGCAAGTGGCGCGCAAGTGGGACGCAAGTAGGGCACAAGTGGGACACAAGTTGTATGCAAGTGGGACGCAAGTGGGGCGCAAGTGGGACACAAGTGGGGCGCAAGTAGGGCGGAAATAGGGCGCAAGTGGGGCACAAGTCAGGCTCAAGTTGGACATAAGTAGGGTGCATGTAGGACACAACTGGGACTCAAGTATGGCTCAAGTTGGGTGCAAGGGGGGCACACGTAGGCAGCAATTGGGGTACAAGTAGGGCGCAAGTTGAGTGCAAGTGGGGCGCAAGTGGGATACAACCAGGGTGCAAGTAGGGCGTACGTGGGGCGCAAGTAGGGTGAAAGTGAGACACAAGTAGGCCGCAAGTGGGGCGCAAGTAGGGCACAAGTGACACACAAGTGGGGTGCAAGTAGGGCGCAAGTAGGGCGCAACTATGGCACAAATGGAACGCAAGTGGGGCTCACGTAGGGCGCAAGTGGCACGCAAGGAGGGCTTAAGTGGGGCGCAAGTGGGCGCATGTGGGGCACAAGTGGGATGCATGTAGGCCACAAGTGGGGCCCAAGTGAGGCGCAAGTGGGGCGCAAGTGGAGTGCAAGCGGGGTGTGAGTGGGGCAGAAATGGGGAAGAATTGGGGCGCAAGTGGGGCGCAAGTAGGGCACAAGTCGGACAAAAGTGATACGTAAGAAGGACGCAATTGGGGCGCAAGTAGGGTGCAAGTGGGGTGCAAGTGGGTGCGAGTGGGGCACATATGGGGCGCAAATGGGGTGCAAGTAGGGCGCAATGGGATGCAAGTGATACGTACGTAGGATGCAAGTAGGGCGCAATTGTGGCGCAACTGGGACGCAAGTGGGGCGCGAGTGGGACGCAATTAGGAAACAAGTGAGGCGCAAGTGGTGCGCAATAGGGCGTAAATGTAACTTAAGTGGGCCGCAAATAGGACACAAGTGGGTCGCATGTAGGGGGTAGATGAGACACAAGTATGGTTTGAGTAGTGCACACGTGGGGTGCAAGTATGGTGCAAGTGGGGCGCATTTATGGTGCAAGTAGGGTGTGAATGGGGTGCAAGTGGGGCGTACATAGGGCGCAAGTAGGGCGCAAGTGGGGCTCATCTAGGGAGCAAGTGGGGCGTAACTGGGGCGCAAGTGGCACGTACGTAGGGCACATGTGGGGCGCAAGTAGGGTGCAAGAGGGACAACAAGTGTGGTGCAAGTGAGAAGCATGTGGGGCGCAAGTAGGGTGCAAGTGGGACGCAAGTGGGTCACAAGTGGGATGCAAGTAGGGCGCAATTAGGACACAATTGGGATGTACGTAGGATGCAGGTTGAGACAAGCAGGGCGTAAGTGGGATGCAAGTGGGGTACGAGTGGGACACAAATGGGGTGCAAGTGGCACATATGTAGGGCACAAGTGGGGCGCAAGTAGGGTACAAGAGGGACACAAGTGGGGTGCAAGTGGGACGTAAGTGGGGCGCAAGGGTGCAAATGGGGCGCAAGTGGGGCACAAGTGTGGCGCAAGAAGGACGCAACTAGGACGCAAGTGGGATGTACGTAGGACGCGAGTTGAGACAAGCAGGGCGCAAGTGGGATGCAAGTGGGGTGCGAGTGGGACACAAATGGGACATAAGTGGGGCGCAAGTGGGGCGCATGTAGGGTGCAAGTAGGATGCAAGTGGGACATACGTAGGATGCAAGTAGGACGCAAATGGGGCACAAGTAAGACAAAGGTGGGTCGCAAGTGGGGCGCAAGTAGGACGCAAGTGGGGTGCAAGTGGGGCGTAAATAGGACGTGAGTGGGACGCAAGTAGGGCGCAAGTGGGGTGCAAGTGGAACATAAGTGGGGCGCAAGTGGGGCACAAGTAGGACACAAGTGGGGCGCAAGCGGGGCACAAGTAAGGCGCAAGTAGGGTGCAATTCGAACGCAAGTGGGGCGTAGGTATGGCCCAATTGGGACGCAAGAAGGACGCAAGTGGGACGCAAGTAGGGTACAAGTAGTGAGGAAGTGGGGTGCAAGTATGGCACAAGTGGGCCGCAAGTAGGGTGCAAGCAGGGTGCGAGTGGGGCGCAAGCGGGGCGTACGTAGGGCGCAAGTAGGGCGCAAGTGAGGCGTAAGTAGGGCGCAAGTGGGGCGCAACTTGGACGCGGTGGGACGTACGTAGGGCAAGCAGGGTGCGAGTGGGGCGCAAGCGGGACGTACGTAGGGCGCAAGTAGGGCGCAAGTGAGGCGTAAGTAGGGCGCAAGTGGGGCGCAACTTGGACGCGGTGGGACGTACGTAGGGCAAGCAGGGTGCGAGTGGGGCGCAAGCGGGACGTACGTAGGGCGCAAGTAGGGCGCAAGTGAGGCGTAAGTAGGGCGTACGTGGGGTGTGATTAGGGCGTAAATGGGGTAGAAGTGGGACACACGTATGCTGCAAGTGGGGCGCAAATAGGGCGCAAATGGGATGCAAATGGGGGCCAAGAGGGGTGCGATTGAGATGCACGTGGGGCGTACGTAAGGCGCAAGCAGGGCAAAAGTAGTGCGCATGTATGGCGCAAGGGGGCGCCTGTGGGGCACAAGTGGGAGGCACGTAGGGTACAAGTGGGGGACAAGTAGGGTGCTAGAGGGGCACAGGTGGGGGGTAAGTGGGCCGCAAATGGGATGCAAGTGGGGCGCAAGTGGGGTGCAAGTGGGGTGCACGTGGGGGATAAGTGGGACGCAAGTGGGGTGCAAGTAAGGCACAAGTGAGGTGCAAGTGGGACGCAAGTAGGGCGCAAGTGGTGTCCAAGTCGGCGGAAGTGGGATGCAAGTGGGGCGCAAGCCGGGTGCAAGTAAGGCGCAAGAAGGGCGCGAAAGGGACGCATATGGGGCGCAAGTGGGGTGCAAGTGGGGCACAAGTGGGGCACAAGTGGGGTGCAAATGAGGCCAAATGGGGCGCAAGTGGGGCGCAAGTGGGCGCAAGTGGAGCAGAAGGACGCAAGTGGGGCGCAAATTGGTCACAAGTGGAGTGCAAGTGGGGCGCAAGTAGGGCGCAAATGGGGTGCAAATGAGGCGCAAGTGGGGTACAGGTGGGGCGCAAGTGGGGCACAAGTAGGGCGCAAGAAGGGCGCACATGGGACGCAAATGGGGTGCAAGTATGGTGTACGTAGGGCCCAAGCGGGGAGCATGTGGGGCGCAAGAAGGACGCAAGTGGGATGCAAGTGGGGCGCAAGTGGGCCGCAAGTTGGGTACAAGTGGGTTTTGAATGGAACGCAAGTGGGACGCAAGTATGGCGCAAGTAGGGTGCAAATGGGGTGCACGTAGGGCGCAAGTGGGGTGCAGGTAGGGCACAAGTAGGGCTAAAGTGGGGCGCAAGTGGGGCGCAAGTGGGACATAAATGGCGCACAAGTGGGACGCACGTAGGCCGCAAGTAGGGTGCAAGTTTGACGCACGTTGGAAGTAAATAGGAAGCAAGTAGGGTGCAAGTAGGGCGCAAGTGGGACACGAGTGGAGCGCAAGTGGGGTGCTAGTGGGGTGCAAGCGAGGCGCAAGTGGGGCGCAAGTGGGGTACAGGGGGGGTGCAAGTGGGGCGCAGGTGGGGCACAAGTGGGGTGCATGTGGGACGCAAGTGGGGCGCAGGAAGCACACGAGTGAGGCGTAAGTGGGGTGCAAGTAGGGCGCAAGTGGGACGCAAGTAAGGCGCAAGTAGGGAGCAAGTGGGATGCAAGTGGGACGCAAGTGGGGCACGAGAAGGACGTAGGTAGGGCGCAAGTGGGGCGCAAGTAGTGCGCAAGTGGGACGCAAGTGGGCCGCAAGTAGGGCGCAAGTGGGCCGCAAGTAGGCCGCAAGTGAGATGCAAGTAGGGTGGAAGTGGGACGCAAGTGGGGTGCATGTATGGCGCAAGTGGGGCTCAAATAGGGTGCAAGTAGGACGCGAGTGGGGCGCAGGTGGGACGTACGTATGGCGGAAGTAGGGCGCAAGTGGGCCGCAAGTAGGGCGCAAGAGGGGCGTAAGTGGGGCGCAAGTAGGACTCACGTAGGGAACAAGTTGGGTGCAAGAAGGGTGCAAGAGGGCCACAAATGGGCCGCAAGTGGGGCACAAGTGGGGTGCAATCGGAGCGCAACTGGGGCGCAAGTGGGGTGCACGTGGGGCGCAAGTGTGGCGCAAGTGGGGCGCAAGAAGGGCGTAAGTAGGACGCAATTAGGGTGCCAGTAGGGCGCAAGTAGGGTGCAAAAGGGGTGCAATTGGGGTGCAAGTGGGGCATAAGTAGGACGCAAGTTTGGCAAAAGTGGAGTGTAAGTAAGGCACAAGTAGGGTGCATGTGGGGCTTAAGTGGGACGCAAGTAGGACGCATGTAGGGCATAAGTAGTGTGCAATAAGGGCACAAGTGGGGCGCACGTAGGGCGCAAGTGGGAGGCAATCAGAGCGTATTTAGGGTGTAAGTGGGATGCAAGTAGTGCGCAAGTGGGGCGCAAGTGGGGTGAGTGTAGGGCGCAAGTAGGGCACAAGTGGGACGCAAGTATGGTGCAAGTGGGACGCAAGAGGGGCACGTTTGAAACGTACGTAAGGCACAAGTGGGGGGCAAGCAGGGTGCAAGAGGGGCACAAGTAGGGTGCAAGTAGGGCGCAAGTTGGACGCAAGTGGGGCGCAAATGGGACGCAAATGGGGTGCAATTGGGGCGCATGTGGAGCATGTTGGGCGCAAGTAGGGCGCCAATGGGGCGCACGTGCGACACAAGTAGGGCGCACGTGAGTTGCAAGTGGGGTGGAAGTAGGATGCAAGTGGGTGCAAGTGGGACACAAGTAGGGTAGAAGTGGGGTCCAAGTGTGCGGTAGTAGGATGCAAGTGGGGCGTAAGCTAGGTGCAAGTAGGGCGCAAGTGGGGCGCTCGTGAGACGCAAGTGAGGCGTAAGTGGGGTGCAAGTGGGGCGCAAGTGGGGTTCAAGTGGGACGCAAGTGGGTGCAAGTGGGGCGCAAGTGGGGTGCAAGTGGGACGCAAGTGGGGCGCCAATGGGCGCAAGTGGGGGGCAAAAAGGACGCAAGTGGGGCGCAGGTAGGTCGCAAGTGAGGTGCAAATGGGGCGCAAGTAAGGTAAGTGGGGCGCAAATGAGGCGCAAGTGGGATGCAGGTGGGGTGCAAGTGGGGCGCAAGTGGGGCGCAACTGTAGCGCAAGTGTAGCACAAGTTGGGCGTAAGTAGGACACAAGTGGGGCGCAAGTATGGTGTAAGTAGGACCCAAGTGGGGAGCAAGTGGGGCGCAAGAAGGATGCAAGTCGGACGCAAGTTGGGCGCATGTGAGCCGCAAGTTGGGTACAAGTCGGGTACCATTGGGACACAAGTGAGATGCAAATATGGGGCAAGTAGGGTACAAGTGGGGCGCACGTAGCGCACAAGTGGGACGCAAGTAGGGCACAAGTGGGGCTCAAGTGGGGCGAAACTGGGGCGCAAGTGGGATGTGAGTGGGGCACAAGTGGGACGTACCTAGGCCACAAGTACGGCGCAAGTGGGACACAAGTGGGACACAAGTAGGACGCAAGTAGGATGCAAGTAGGATGCAAGTGGGGCGCAAGTATGGTTCAAGTGGGGCACTTGTGGGGGGTAACTGAGGCGCAAGTGGGGCGCAATCGGGGTGTAGGTGGGGTGCAAGTGGGGCGCAGGTGGGGCGCAAGTGGGGTACATGTGGGAGGCAAATGGAGCGTAAGTGGGGGATAAGGGGGATGCAAGTACAATGCAAGTGGGGTGCAAGTGAGATGCAAGTGGGGCGCATGTGGGGTGCAGGAAGGACACAAGTGAGGGGCAAGTGGGGCGCGAATAGGACGCAAGTGGGACGCAAGTAATGCGCAAGTAGGGCGCAAGTGGGACACAAGTGGGCCGTAACAAGGGCATAACTAAGACGTAGGTGGGGCGCAAGTGGGGCACAAGTAGGGCGCAAGTTTGACCCAAGTAGGCCGCAAGTAGGGCGCAAGTGGGCCGCAAGTAGTGCATTAGTGAGATGCAAGTAGGGTGCAAGTGGGGCGCAAGTGGGGTGCGAGTACGGCGCAAGTGGGGCGCAAGTAGTGCACAAGTAGGGCGCGAGTGGGACGGAAGTGGGACGTACGTAGGGCGCAAGTGGGGCGCAAGTACGGCGCAAGAGGGGCGCAAAAGGGGCGCAAGTAGGACTCATGTAGGGCATAAGGGGGGTGCAAGTGTGGTGGAAGAGCGGCACAAATGGGGCGCAAGTGGGGCGCAAGTGGGGCACAATTGGGGCGCAAGTGGGGGGCAAGTGGGGTGCAAGTAGGTGAAGAAGGGTGCAACTAAGACGCAATTGGGGTGCAAGTAGGGCGCAAGCAGGGTGGAAGTGGGGCGCAAGTGGGGTGCAAGTGGGGTGCAACTGGGGCGCAAGTGGGACGCAAGTAGGACGCAAGTAGGGCGCAAGGAGGGCGCAAGAAGGGCACAAGTACGGCGCAAGTAGGGCGCAAGGAGGGCGCAAGAAGGGCACAAGTACGGCGCAAGTAGGGCGCAAGGAGGGCGCAAGAAGGGCACAAGTACGGCGCAAGTAGGGCGCAAGGAGGGCGCAAGAAGGGCACAAGTACGGCGCAAGTAGGGCGCAAGAGGGGCGCAAGTGGGGGGCAAGTGGGGCGCGAATAGGACGCAAGTGGGATGCATGTATGGAGCAAATGGGACGCAAGAGGGGTACACGTGAAACGTAGGTAGGGCACAAGGGGGGGGGGGGGAAGTAGGGTGCAAGAGGGGCACAAGAAGGGCGCAAGTGGGGCGCAAGTGGGATGTAAATGGGTTGCAAATGGGACGCAAGTGGGGTGCAAGTGAGGTGCATGTGGGGCGCAAGTAGGGCGCAAGTGGGGCAGAAATGCGACGCAAGTAGGACGCACGTGGGGTGCAAGTGGGGCGGAAGTAAGATGTAATAGGGGCGCAAGTGCGGCGCAAGTAGGGTGCGAGTGGGGCGCAAGTGGGCACACGTAGGGCGCACGTAGGGCACATGTGGGGCACAAGTGGGGTAGAAGTGGGACACAAGTGGGGCGCAAGTGGGGCACAAGTGGGGTGCAAGTGGGGCGCAAGTGGGGCGCAAGTGGGGCGCAAGCGGGGTGCAAGTACGGTGCAAGTATGACGCAAGTGGGGTGCAAGTAGGGTGCAAGTGGGGCGCAAATAGGGCGCGAGTGGGATGCAAGTTGGGCGCAACGAAGATGCAAATGGGGCACAAGTGGGACGCAAGTAGGGCACATGCATGATGCAAGTGGGGCGCACATAGGGCGCAAGTTGGGTGTAAGTATGGCGTAAGTGCAGTGCAAGAGGGGCGCAAGTGGGACGCAAGTGGGGCGAGAAAAGGGCAAAAGTAGGGTGCATGTGGGGTGCAAGTGGACGCAAGTGGCACGCAAGTCGGACATAAGTAGCGCGCAAGTGGGGCACAAGTGGGGCGCAAGTAGGGCGCAAGTAGGGTGCAAGTCGGGCGCAAGTAGGGTGCAAGTGAGGCGCAAGTGGGGTGCAAGTGGATCGCAAGAGGGACGTAAGTGGGACACAAGTGGGGCGTACGTGGGCCGTAAGTATGACGCAAGTGGGAAGCAACTGGGGCGCAAATAGGATGCAAGTGGACGCAAGTATGGTGTAAGCAGTACGCAAGTGGGGTACAAGCGGGTCGCAAGTAGTGTGCAATTGGGGTGCAAGTAGGGGACAAATGGGGCGCTAATCGGGCATACGTAGGGCGCAAGTGGGGCGCAAGTAGACCTCAAGTGGGGCAGAAGTGGGGCGTAAGAGGGGCGCAAGTGGGAATTAAGTGGGACGCAAGTGGGACATAAGTGGGGTGCAAGTGGGATGCAAGTGGGACATAGGTGGGGCGCAAGTAGGGTGCAAGTGGGGTGCAAGTGGGGTACAAGTGGGGCGCAAATGGGACGCAACTGGGGCGCAAGTGAGGTGCAAGTAGGATGCAAGTGAGGTGCAAGTAGGGCGCAAGTAGGGCGCAAGTGGGACGCAAGTGGGCTGCAAGTAGGGCGCATGTGGGCCACAAGTATGGCGCAAGTGGAACGTAAGTAGTGCCAAGTGGGTGCGAGTGGGGTTCAAGTATGGCGCAAGTGGGGCGCCACTAGGGTCGAGTAGAACGTGAGTGGGGCGCAAGTGGGACGTACGTATGGCGCACGTAGGGCGCACGTGGGGCGCAAGTAGGGCGCAAGTGGGGCACAAGTCGGACGCAAGTAGGACGCACATAGGGAACATGTGGGGCACAAGTAGGGTGCAAGAGGGGCACAAGTGTGGCGCAAGTGGGGAGCAAGTGGGGCGCAAGTGAGGCGCAAGTAGGACGCAAGTGGGGCGCAAGTGGGGTGCAAATACGGCATAAGTGGGTTGCAAGTGGGGCGCAAGTGGGCCGCAAGAAGGGCGCAAGTAGGACGCAAGTGGGGCGCAAATAGGGAACCAGTAGGGCAAAATGGAGCGCAAATGGGGCGCAACTCGGGCACAAGTAGGGCGCAAGTGGGGTGTAAGTGGGACACAAGTACGGCGCATGTGGGGCGCAATTAGGGCGCATTTGGGACACAAGTGATGCGCACATAGGGCGCAAGTGCGGTACAATTAGGATGCAAGTGGGTGCATGTAGGGCACAAGTGGGGTGCGAGTGGGGCGCAAGTGGTGTGTTCGTAGGGCGCAAGTACGGCCCAAGTGGGACGCAAGCATGACGCAACTGGGACGCAAATGGGGCACAAGTGCGACGCATGTATGGCGCAAGTTGGGGGCAAGCAGGGTGCAAGAGAGGCACAATTAGGGCACAAGTGGGGCGCAAGTGGGATGAAAATCAGGCGCAAGTGGGATTTAAGTGGGGTGCAAGTGGGGCGCAAGTGGGGTGCGAGTGGGGCGCAAGTAGGTCGCAAGTGGGACGCAAGTTGGACACAAGCAGGGCGCAAGTGGGGTGCAAGTGGGGTGGAAGTAGGATGCAAGTGGGATGCAACTGGGGAACAAGAAGGGTGCAAGTGGGGCACAAGTGGATGCACGTAGGACGCACGTGGGGCGATTGTGGGGTGCAAGTGGGACACAAGAGGGACGTAAGTGGGGTGCAAGTGGGGCTTAAGTGGGGTGCAAGTGGGGCGTAAGTGGGGCGCAAGTGGGGTGCAAGTGGGGTGCAAGTGGGGCGCAACGGGGGCGAAAATGGGGCGCAAGTGGAGTGCAAGTGGGGCGCAAGAGGTGCGCAAGTGGAGCGCAAGTGGGACGCAAGCAGGATGCCAGGAGGGCGCAAGAATGCGCAACTACCGAGCAAGTATGGTGCAAGTGGGGCACGATTGGGGCACAAGTGGGACGCAAGTGGGGCGCAAGTAAGATGCAAGAGGGGCGGAAGTGGGGCATACGTAGGGCGCAAGTTGGGTGCAAGTAGGGCCAAAGTGGGGTGTAGTGGAGCGCAAGTGGGATGCAAGTGGGGCGCTATTAGGGCACAAATAGAGTGAAATTGGGGTCCAAGTGGGGCACAAGTGGGGCGCAAGTGGGACGCCATTGGGGCGCAAGTAGGTCCCAAGTGGGGAGCAAGTAGGGTGCAAGTAGGGTGCAAGTGGGGTGCAAGAAGGGCGCAAGAGGGTTGTAAGGGCGGCGCACGTAGGGTGCAAGTGGGGCGCAAGTAGGGCGTAAGAGGGGCGCAAGTGAGGTGCACGATGGATGAAAGTTGGGCGCACGTGGCATGCAAGTGGAGCGCAAGTGTGAAGCAAGTGGGACGCAGATAGGGCACAAGTAGGGTGCAAGTAGGACGCAAGTTACGTGCTTGTAGGGTATAAGTAGGGCCCAAGTGGGCCGGAAGTGTGGCGCAGAAGGACGTGAGTGGGGCGCAACGAGGATGGAGATGGGGCGCAAGTGGGGTACACGTGAGGTACTAGTAGGCCGCAAGTGGGGCGCAAGTGGGGCGCACGTAGGGCGCAAGTGGGGCGCAAGTAGGGTGCAAGTTGGGCGCAAGTGGGATACAAATGGGACGTAGATGGAACGTAAGTGTGGCACAAGTGGGGCACACGTAGGCCGCAAGTAACACGCAAGTGGGACGTACGTGGGATGCATGTAGGACGCAAGTGGGGTGTTAGCGGGGTGCAAGGAGGGCGCAAGTAGGGCACAAGTGGGGTGCAAGTAGGGTGCAAGTGGGGTGTAAGTAGGGCACAAGTGGGGTGATAGTGGGGTGCACGTATGGCGCAAAGGTGGCAAATAGAGCTAAAATGGGGCGCAAATGGGGTGCAGCTGGGGCGCAAGAGGGACGCAAGTGGGACGTAAGTAGGGCGCAAATGACATGCACGTAGGACGCAAGTGGGGCGCAAGTAGGGTGCAAGTGGCGCGTAAGTGGGCGCAAGTGGGGCGCAAGTGGGATGCAAGTGAGGCGCAAGTGGGGCGCAAGTGGGGCGTTAGTGGGATGCAAGTGGGGCGCAGGTGGGCCACAAGTGGGGTGTATGTGAGACGCAAATGGGGCGTATGTGGGGGGGGATAAGTGGGACACATGTAGGGCACAATCGGGGCTCAAGTGGGGCACAAGTGGGGCGAAAGTGGGATGTGAGTAGGATGGAAGTGGGGCGCAATTAGGGCGTAAGCAGGGCACAAGTGGGACGCAAGTGGGCTGCAAGTAGGGAAAAAGTGGGGCGCAAGTAGGGCTCAAGTGGAGCGCACTTGGGGCACACGTAGGGCACAATTGGGGCACAAGTAGGACCCAAGTGGGGCGTAAGTAGGATGCACGTAGGGCACAAGTGGGGCGCAGGTATGTCGCAAGTGGGGCGCACGTATGCCGCAAGTAGGGCGCAAGTGTGACGTAGGTAGGGTGGAAGCTGGGCGCAAGTGGGACCCAAGTATGGCACAAGCAGGGTGCAAGTAGGGCGAACATATGCCAGAAGTGAGGCGCAAGTGGGACACAAGTGGGCCGCAAGTAGGGCGCAAGTGGGGTGCAAGTGGGGTGCAAGTAGGGCGCAAGTGGTGCACAAGTGGGACGCAAGTAGGGCGTAAGTGGGGTGCACGTAGGGCTCAAGTGGGGCGCAAGTGGGGCGCAAGTGGGGCGCAAGTAGGGCGTAAGTGGGGTGCAAGTAGGGCGCAAGTGGGGCGCAAGTGGGACGCAAGTAGGGCGTAAGTGGGGTGCACGTAGGGCTCAAGTGGGGCGCAAGTGGGGCGCAAGTGGGGCGCAAGTGGGGTGCAGTTGGGGCGCAAATGGGACGCAAGTGGGGTGCAAGTGGGATACAAATTGGGAGGATGTGGGGTGCAAATGGGACACATGTGGGACGGAAGTGGGGCGTAAGTGGGGCGCAAGTAGGGCGCGAGTCAGACGCACGTAGGCTGCACATGGGACGCAAGGAGGGCGCAAGTGGAACTTAAGTCGGGCGCACGTGGGACGCAAATGGGGCGCATATGTGGCGTAAGTGGGGCGCAAGTGGGGCACAAGTGGGATTAAGTGGGAATCGGGTGGGGTGCAAGTGGGGTGCATATGGGATGTAAATAGGGCGTATGTAGAGGGTAGGTAAGATGCAAGTAGGGCGCATTTGGGGCGCAACTGGGGTGCAAGCGGGGCACATGTGGGGCGTGAGTAGGACTCAAGTGGGGCGCATGTAGGACACAAGTTGGATGTAAGTGGGGCGCAATTGGGACTCAAGTAGGGCGCAAGTGGGGCGCAGGTGGGGCGTAAGAGGGGTGCAAATGGGGCGCAAATGGGGCGCAAGTGGGGTGCAAGTGGGACGCACGTGGGGCATAAATGGGGCGCAAGTAGGGCGCAAGTGGGGTGCAAGCAGGGCGCAAGTTGGGCGCACATACCACGCAAGTGGGGCGGAAGTAGGGCACAAGTGAGGCACAAATGGGGCGCAAGTTGGGCAAAAGTGGGGCGCAAATAAGATGCAAGTGGGCCTTAAGTGGGGCACACGTAGGGCGCAAATTGGGTGGAGGTAGGGAGCAAGTAGGATGTAGTGGGACACAAGTGGGACGCAAGTGGGATGCAAGTAGGGCGCAAGTAGGTTGCAAGTGGGGTGCAATTGGGCCGCACGTAGGACGCATATGGGGCGCAAGTAGATCGCAAGTGGGGGGCAAGTGGGGTGCGAGTGAGGCGCACGTGGGGTTCAAGTGGGGCGCAATTGGTATGCAAGTGGGGTGCAAGTGGGACGCATGTGGGACGCAAGTGGGGCACAAGTATGGCGCAAGTATAACTCAAGTTGGGCGCAAGTAGGGTATAAGTTGGGCCAAGTGGGGTGCAAGTGGAGCGCAATAATGACGCAAGTGGGATTTAGATGGGGCGCAAGTGAGGTACAAGTGGAGTACAAATGGGGCGCAAGTGGGGCGTAAGTGGGACGCAAGTGGGGCGCAAGTGGGGGGAACCTAGGGCGTAAGTGGGGTGCAAGTAGGATGCAAGTGGGGCGCAAGTGATGCACAGGTGAGGCGCAAGTGGGACGTGAGTGGGGCACAAGTTGGGTACACGTAGACGATAAGTATGACGTAAGTGGGGACGCAAGTGGGGCGCAAGTATGGCACAAGTGCGGCACAAGTGGGGCGCAAGTATGGAGCAATTGGTGCACAAGTGGGGCACAAGTAGGGCGTAAGTTGGGTGCAAGTAGGGCACAAGTGGGGCGCAAGTGGGGCGCAAGTAGGGCGCAAGTGGGACACAAGTGGGGCGCAAGTGGGGTGCACAGAGGGCGCAAGTGAGGCGCAAATAGGGTGTAAGTAGGGGGCATGTGGGGAGCAAGTGGGGCGCAATGAGGGCTCAAGAGGGGCGCAAGTGGGGCGCAAGTAGGGCACAAGTGGGGCGCAAGGGGGGCGCAAGTAGGGCGCAAGTGGGGCGCAAGTAGGGCACAAGTGGGGCGCAAGTGGGGTGCACAGAGGGCGCAAGTGAGGCGCAAATAGGGTGTAAGTAGGGGGCATGTGGGGAGCAAGTGGGGCGCAATGAGGGCTCAAGAGGGACGCAAGTGGGGCGCAAGTGGGGTGGAAGTAGGGTGCAAGTAGGGTGCTAGTGGGCCGCACGTGGGGTGTAAGTGAGGTGCAAGTGGGAAGCAAGTAGGGCACAAGTAGGGCGCAAGTGGGGCGCAAGTGGGACACAAGTAGGGCAAAGTGGTGTCCAAGTGCGGCACAAGTAGGATGGAAGTGGGACGCAAGTGGGGTGTGATTAGGATGCAAGTGGGACACAAGTGGGCGTACGTGGGGCGCAAATGGGGTGCAAGTGGGGCGCAAGTGGGGCGCAAGTGGGGCGCAAGTTGGCAGGTGGGGCACAGTTCACCAAGCGACTTTAACTTATACGCATCGTAACACGAGTCAGCCGCGTTCAGCGTACCCAATCACAGTGTACGCGTAGTATGCATGACCTTCCAGGTATAGAAAAGGTAAAAACCTGGTGACTCAGTGTGGCTATTGTGTCCAATGCATTAGCAAAGTTGGCATAAGTCACTGAAAATGACCACAAAGTTAACAAAGTGACATTAACATATATGAATCATCACATGAGTCAGCCACAGTTAGAGTTCCCAATAACAGTGCATGTGTACTATGCATGACCTTGCAGTAATAAACAAGGTAGAAACCCAGTGGCTTTGTGTGGCTATTGTGGGCAATGCCTTGACAAAGTTGGCCTGTGCCACTCACTATGACGACAACGTGAACCAAGTGACATTAACTTATATGAAGCATGACATGGGTCAGCCACGGTCAGAGTGCACAATCACAGTGCACATGTACTATGCATGACCTTGCAGTTATAAAAAATGTGAAGCATTGGTGGCTTGGTGTGGCTATTGTGCGCAATGTTTTGACGAAGTTGGCATGTGCCACTGGCCAGGACCACAAAGTGCACCAAGTGATTTAACCTATACGCATCGCAACACAAGTCAGCCACGGTCAGAGTGCCCAATCACAGTGCACGTCTAATATGCATGACCTTGCAGGTATACACAAGGTAAAATCTCGGTGGCTTGGTGTGGCTATTGTGGGCAATGCCTTGACAAAGCTGGCCTGTGCAACTAACCATGACCACAAAGTGAACCAAGTGACTTTAACTCTATTAATCATGACACGAGTCAGCCACATTCTGAGTGTCAGCATCACAGTGCACATATGCTAGGCATAAACTTGCAGGTTTGAGCTAGGTAAAATACTGGTGGCTCAGTGCAGCTATTGTGCGCAATGCATTGACAAAGTTGCCACGTGGAACTGACCATGACCACAAAGTTCACCAAGTGACTTTAAGTTTTATGAATCAACACATGATTCAGCCACAGTCAGAGTGCCCAGTTACATTGCACATGTACTATGCATGACCTTGCTGGTATGACCAATGCCAAAACCCGGTGGCTTAGTATGGCTATTGTGGGAAATGCCTTTAGAATGTTGGCATGTGCCGCTGACCATGACCACAAGTTTATCCAAGTGGCTCTAACATATACAAATTGTAACGCAAGTCAGCCACGGTCCGTGTGCCCAATGGCAGTGCAGATGTACCAGGCATGATCTTGCAGGCGCAAACAAAGTACAATACTGGTGGCTCAGTGCGGCTATTGTGGGCAATGCCTTGACCAGGTTGGCATGTGCCACTGACCATTACCATAAACTTATCCAAGTTCTTTACACGTGTATGAATAATAACACGAGTCAGCCACGGTCGGAGTGCCCAATCACAGTGCACACGTACTATGCATAACCTTGCTGGTAGGAACAAGGTAAGAACCCGGTGGCTTGGTGTGGCTATTGCTGGCAATGCCTTGACAAAGTTGGCATGTGCAACTGGCCATGACCACAAAGGGAACGAAGTGACTGTAACTTATGTGATTCATCACACGAGTCGGCCATGCTCAGATTGCCCAATCACCGTGCACGTGTGCTAGGCATGAACTTGCAGGTATAAGAAAGGTAGAAAACTGGTGGCTAGGCGTGGCTATTGGACGCAATGAATTGAAAAAGTTGACATGTGCCAATGACCATGACCACAAGTTTATGCAAGTGACTATAACATCTACGAATTGTAACACTAGTCAGCCACGATCAGAGTGCCCAATCATACTTCACATGTACTATGCATGATCTTGCAGGTGCAAACAAGGTAGAATACTGGTGGCTCGGTGTGGCTATTGTGCGCAAAGCCCTGAAAAAGTTGGCTTGTGCAACTAACCATTACCACCAAGTTAACCAATTAACTTTAACTTCTATGAATTATCACATGAGTCAGCCACTACCAGAGTGCCCAATCACAGTGCACATGCGCTAGGCATAGACTTGCAGGTATAAACAATGTAAAAAACTGGTGGCTCGGTGCGGCTAGTGTGCAAGATGCATTGACAAAGTTGGCATGTGCCACTGACCATGACCACAAACATATCCAAGTGACTTTAACTTCTACGAATTGTAACACAAACCAGCCTCGGTCAGAGTGCCCAATCACAGTGCACGTGTACTATGCATAACCTTGTTGGTATGAACAGCATACAAAACTGGTGGCTTCATACGGCTATTGTGCGGAATGCCTAAAAAATGTTGGTCTGTGCCACTGAACATGACCACAAAGTTTTCCATGTGCCTTAAACTTCTATGAACAATGACACAAGTCAGCCACGATCAGAGTGCCCAATCACAGTGCATATGTACCATGCATGACCACAAAGTGAACCAAGTGACTCTAACATCTGTGAATCATCACACGAGTTAGCCACGGTCAGAGTGTCCAATCACAGTGCACACGTGCTAGGCATAAACTTGCAGGTACAAGAAAGGCAAAACACGGTGGCTTGGTGTGGCTACTGCGCACAATGCCTTGACAAAGTTGGCATGTGCCACTGACCATGACCACAAAGTGAACCAAGTGACTTTAACTTATACAAACCATAGCATGAGTCAGCCACGGTAGGAGTGCCCAATCACAGTGGACGTGTGCCAGGCATAAACTTGCAGGTATAAACATGTTGAAACACTGGTGGCTCGGTGTGGCTACTGTGCGCAATGGCTTGACAAAGTTGGCATGTGCCACTGGCCATGACCACAGCGTGAACCAAGTGACTTTAACTTCTGTTAATCATCACATGAATCAGCCACATTCAGATTGCCCGATCACAGTGCACGTGTGCTATGCATAAACTTGCGGGTATAAACAAGGTACAACAATTGTGGCTCGGTGCCGCTATTGTGCGTAATGCCTTGACAAGGTTGGCATGTGCCACTGACCATGACCAGAAAATTATCCATGTGACTTAAGCTTCTACAAATTGTAACACAAGTCAGCCACTGTCAGCGTGCCCAATCACAGTCCACGTATAATATGGATGACCCTCCGGGTACAAACAAGGAACAAACCCTTTGGCTTGGCATGGCTATTGTGGGCAATGCCTTCAAAACGTTGGCATGTGCCACTGACCATGACGATAAACTTATCCAAGAGACTTTAACTTCTACGAATTGTAACACGAGTCTGCCACGGTCCGAGTGCCCAATCACAGTGCAGATGTACTAAGCATGATATTGCTGGTGCAAAAAAGGTAGATTACTGGTGGTTCAGTGCGGCTATTGTGCGCGATGCCATGATAAAGTTGGCATGTGCCACTGATCATGACAAAAAATATATCCAAGTGACTTTAACTTCTATTGATCATAACACGAGTCAGCTACGGTGAAAGTGCCCATTCACATTGCACGTGTGCTAGGCATAAACTTGCAGGTATAAGCAAAGTATAATGCTGGTGGCTCAGAGTGGCTATTGTGCATAATTCCTTGACAAAGTTGGCATGTGCCACTGACCATGACCACAATGTTTACCAAGTGACTTTAACTCCTACGCATTGTAACATGATTCAGCCATGGTCAGAGTGCTCAATCACACTACACATGTACTATGCATGGCCTTGCAGGTATGAACAAGGTAAAAAACCCGTGGCTTGGCACAGCTATTGTGTGCAAAACTTGACAAAGTTGGGATGTGCCACTAACCATGACCACAAAGTTAAACACGTAGAATTGACGTATACGAATAACAACACAAGTCAACCACGGTTTGAGTTCCCAAGCACAGTGTACATCTAGTATGCATGACCTTGCAGGTATAAATAATTGTTACCCAATGTTTTGCCGCGCTCGTCATTGTTCCGCGATGTCACTTGACTTCCGCGCCTTCCATGGTGTCCTCCACACATCTCTTTCTTCCGCACACCATAATATCTCATCCCACGTTCACCATGACACAATAGCACAAATGATCACTCATAAGTGGTCTTTCCCCCCTTCACATCACCCCTCTGACATGTCACTTCCGCGGAACTCTATCACCCCCTCTCGGCACACCCATATTCCACAGATTTGGCTTCCCCCCAGTGTTCTTAACATGGCAATTCCGCGGGTACACACATGGCCCACTTCCCTAGCCCCTCTTCCATGGGTTTGGCTTCCCCCTAGTGTCCTTAACATGGCGATTCCGCAGACACACACATGGCCTACTTCTGCAATCCCTCTTCCGCTGATTTTGCACCCTCTACACCCCTAAAAGAGCCCATTCCACAGTCTCACCCATAAGTCACGTTGGCAACACCCTTAATGCGGAGTCCATTACTCCGCTAAAGCATAGAACATGGCAAATCCGCGGAACCAAGACAGAAACACAGAAATCACGCGGCGAAGGCCTGATTCCCTTCCTTGTGCTCCTTTGAGAGCCGTCGAAGGGCTACCCATCCACTTCTGCGGTCACTTGGGCATTCTTCTGCGGTCCTTTCTTGTGTCATGCAAGTCTTATGAGTGGTTTTGCGGAACATCTTTTGTCGTCTTTGAAGTCTTCAGATTCACTTGCGGATTCCATGGTGACAGAGTGCTGAGATGAAGGAGTGAGCAAGGCAAGGTTGTGAGCTAATGAGCTTGATTGACTCAGCTCATGTCAAGTGAACACAAGTCCACAAGCCCAAATTCCAGCACCAAACTGGTGTAACTCAGTCCATTATATGGTCTGCTACACATTTCCTCACCGCGTTGCGGCCCCTCTGTATTTACACTCACTACCACCACTACTTGATTCCGATCCGCAAAACAAGTTCCACCTTTGCTCCATCATTGCTCATCGCGCCGCCTCCCGCCCCTTCTTGGTCTTTGCGCCTTGTGGTTCCTGCCATTGTTGGTCCGGTTGTCTTCCCGCGTCTTGTACGACACTTCAGCACCTTGTGTGATCCCTTCCTTTGTCCGCACCTTTTGTGCCTCTTGTTCCGCCCTCACACGCCTCTCCTCTATGCACAAATCCGCGGATACAGATGAATGCCTCTTTGTGCAGCTCTTTTTTCAACAAAATTTGCTCCAACACCATAAAAAATGTGGCAAATCCGCAGGTCAATAGTATGGCAACTTTCTGCCTCTTCTGCGGCATTGTAACTTACCCCTTTCTTGTTACTGGCAAGGCAATTCCGCTGGTTAGACACCCAGTACCATTCCGCGCCACTTCTTCCTCGCCTTAGCCACAAACCATCCTCCGAAACATGCCCATTCATCTCCTGACCACCATGGCACATTCTCATGCCCTTTGCGCACCCAAAACTTGCTCTTATAGCATCCCAAATAACCAAAATCCGCAGCTGAACCTTGCACCATGTTTTGAGGCCTTATGCGGGCCTCAGAGTCACCCAAATTCCCCTCCCAATATGCCTAATCCACAGACACATCCCCTGCCCTTGTTTAGCATCTTCCGCAGAACCCCAGGTATGAAGCCATTGTTACTTAACACCCAATTCCGCAGGTATACCACCAGGCATAATTACAGCCTTCCCCCATACCCATCAACAGCCCCACAAGAGCCGAGACATATGTGCATTCTGCCTGTCCACTGTGAAGATCACCTGTGGCTCTCTCCTCTTGCCCAAAGAACACCTTACTTGCGTCGACTCCGTTACGGAAGTCCATGACTCGGTCCCCCTAGTGTAATATTTGCGTGTGCAGCAGATATCATGTAAAGAGTGTTGCCCCACCCTCATTTTTACATGCGAGGACTCCAAACGTCTTCTCACTTAACTAGTGGCCATTGGTTGTTCTCCTCTTGTGGAAGCAGTCTCATGGGAAGGAATGCATCCCTCGTTGTGCGGGTCTTGTTCGTCACCTCGCGACTATTCCGCAGTAAATGCACATCTAGCGCTCAATGGCTACCACATCCCTTCTCTCGCTAGCACTGTTGCTTGAATATCATTCATTCCATGTCACACTTGAGCCGTGGAAAGAAGTTCCTACGACTGTGCGGGTCTCGTGCGTCACCTTGTAGCTATTCCACGGTACACGCACCTCCAACGCACAGTTTCTCCTACATATTCCCGGAAACACACTTGCAACATGGAGGTGATCATAACGAATTGAAAAACACGCCGCGGGCTGACTACCTTCCAGGTCTCCTCATCAGACACTCAGGTTGCCCTATGCAAATGAACGTTCAGCCAAGTGACCAGCTATGTACTCATTGCTCTGCTGCTGCTTGCCATGCAACTCCGCTCCATTTGGCCTCTCTGCCGCTCTGGAACCCTATGCACCAAGGATTCAGCTTTGCACCTCGTACTCTACTGCACTTCCGGTACTCTTAGCCATGGAGTCCCATCAGACTGATCTCATGAAGGCGTACAGTGTAGTTCCGCTTCTCGAAGAGCAAGGAACTTTCCACGCTCACCGCACCATAAACAGTGTCACCCCATTTTTGGCCGCGCTTGTCATTGTTCCGCGATGTCACTTTGCTTCCGCGCCTTCCATGTTGTCCTTCACACATCTCCTCCTTCCTCATACCATAATAATTCAGCCCACATTCACCATGACACAATAGCACAGTTGATCACTCATACGTGGTATTTCCTCTATTCACATCACCCCTCTAACATGGAAGTTCCGCGGAACTCCATCACCCCCTCCCGGAACAGCCCTATCTCGCGGATTTGGCTTCCCCCTAGTGTCCCTGACATGGCAATTCCGCGGATACACCCATGGCCCACTTTTGCAGCTTCTCTTCCGCGGACTTCGCACCATCTACACCCCTAAAAGAGCCCATTCCGCAGTCCCACCCATTAGTCGCTTTGGCAACACCCTTGATGCAGAGTCCATTACTCGGCTACACCATAGAACATGGCAAACCGCGGAACCAAGACAGAGACACATAAATCACGCGGCGGAGGCCTGATACCCTTCCTTCCATTCTTTCAAGAGTTTTCCAAGGACCACCCATCCACTTCGGCGGTCACTTGGGCACTCTTCCGCGGTCCTTGCTTGTGTGAGGCCTGTCTTTTTGTGGTTCTGCGGAACACCTTTTGTCATCTTCGGAGTCTTCAGATTCAGTTGCGGACTCCATGGTGACAGTGTACTCAGATGAAGGAGAGGGTGAGGCAAGCTTGTGAGGTAATGAGCTTGATTGACTCAACTCATGTCAAGTGAACACAAGTCCACTCGCCCAAATCCCAACACGAAAATGATGTAACTAATCCCATGACATAGTCGGCTACACCCTTCCCCGTCGTGTCGCGACCTCTTTGCATTCACACAGACTACCACCACTACTTTGTTCCCATCCGCGAAAAAAGTCCCACCATTGCTCCCTCCTTGCTTGTCGTGCTGCCTCGCGCCACTTCTTGGTCTTCGCGCCTTGTGGTTCCCGCCATTCCTGGTCCGGTTGTCTTCTCGCATGTTGTACAGCACTTCCGTACCTTTTGTGACCCCTTCCTTTGTCCGCACCTTTTGTGCCTCTTGTTCCGCCCTTACACGCCTCTCCTCTAAGCACCAAATCAGCGGATACACACAGAGGCCTCTTTCCACACCCCTTTTGTCAACACAAGTTGCTCCAATACCATCAGAAATGTGGCAAATCCGCAGGTCAGTATTTTGGCAACTTTCCGCCTCTACTGTGGCATTGTAACTCGCCCCTTCATTGTTACTAGCAAAGCAATTCCGCGGGTTAGATACCCAGCACCATTCCGCGGCACTTCTTCCTCGCCTTAGCCACAAAACCCCCTAAAACATGCCCATTCTGCTCCTGACTATCATGGCAATTTCTCACACCCTCTGCGTACCCAGAACTTGCTCCGATCGCATCCCAAACAACCCAAATCGGCGGCTGAACCTTGCACCATATTTTGAGGCCTTCTGTGGACCCCAAAGTCACCCGATTTCCCCTCCCAATATGCCTAATCCACAGACACACCCCCTGTCTTTGTTTTGCCTCTTCCCCGGAACCCAAAACATGAAGTCATTGTTACTGACTACCCTATTCCGCGTGTATACCACCAGGCACAATTCCAGCCTTCCCCACACTCATAAACAGCCCCACACGAGCCCAGAAAGATTCCCATTCCCCCCCTCCACCATGAGGATCAAATGTGGCTCTCTCCTCTTGCCCAAAGAACACCCCTACTTAACTCAACTCCGTCACAGAAGTCCGTGACTTCCGTGACTTATGTGATACCTGATGGCTTCGTGTGGCTGTTGTGGGCAAGTTGGCCTGTGCAACTAACCATAACCACGAATTGAACCACGTCACTTTTACTTCTATTGACCATGACACACGTCAGCCACCGTCAGAGTGCCCAATCACAGTGCACGTGTGCTAGGCATAAACTTGCAACTATAAGCAAGGTAGAATACAGGTGGCTTGGTGGGGCTATGGTGCGCGATGCCTTGACAAAGTCTGCATGCGCCACAGACCATGAATACAAAGTTAACCAAGTCACATTAACTTATATGAATCACAACACGAGTCAGCCACGGTCAGAGTGGTCAATCACAGTGCAGATGTACTAGTCATGATTTTGCAGGTGCAAAAAGGGTAGAATGCTGGTGGCTCGGTGTGGCTATTGTGCGCAATGGCTTGAAAAAGTTGGCATGTCCCACTGACCATGACCACACAGTTTACCAATTGACTTAACTTTTATGCACCGTAACACAAGTCAGCCAGGGCTAGAGTGTCCAATCACAGAGAGAATGTACTAGGCATGATCTTGCAGGTGCCAACAAGGTAGAATATTTGTGGCTCGGTGTGGTTATTGTGCGTAATGTCTTGAAAAAGATGGCATGTGCCACTTGCCATGACCACAACGTTTACCAAGTGACTTTAACTTCCAGGCATCGTAACACGGGTCTGCCACAGTCAGAGTACCCAATCGTAGTGCACATGTACTATGCATGACCTTGGTGGTATGAACAATCACAGTCAGCCACGGTCAGAGTGCCCAACCACAGTGCACATCTTATATGCATGACCTTGCAGGTATAAACAAGGAAAAAACCCGGTGGCTTGGTGTAGTTATCGTGGGCAATGAATTAACAAAGTTGGCATGTGCCACTGACCATGACCACAAACTTAGCCAAGTGACTTTAACTTCTATGATTTGTAACACGAGTCAGCCACGGTCAGGGTGCCCAGCTACCATGCACATGTACTATGCATGACCTTGCAGGTATGAACAAGGTAAGAAACCGGTGACTTGGTGTGTCTACTGTGGGAAATGCCTTGACAAAGTTGGCATGTGCCACTGTCCATGACCACAAAGTTTACGAAGTGACTTTAACTTTTACAAATTGTAACATGAGTCAGCCACAGTCATATTGCCCAATAACAGTGCACGTGTGCTAGGCATAAACTTACAGGTATAAAAAAGGAAAAAAACTGGTGGATTGGTGTGGTTATTGTGCGCAATGCCTTGACAAAGTTAGCATGTGCCACTAACCATGACCACAATGTGAAACATGTGACTTTTACTTATACGAACCGTAGCACGAGTCAGCCAAAGTCAGAGTGTCCAATGACAGTGCACATCTAATATGCATGACCTTGCAGGTATTAACAATGTAAAAATCCGGTGGTTTGTGGTGGCCATTGTGGGAAATGCCTTGACAATGTTGACCTGTGCCTGTTGTGGTTATGGTTAGAAACCACAACGTGAACCAAGTGACTTTAACTCCATGGATCATCACATGATTCAGCCACACTCAGAGTGCCAAAACACTGTGCGCGTGTGCTCGGCATAAACTTGCAGGCATAAACAAGGCAGAACACCGGTGGCTCAGTGTGGCTATTGTGCGCAACACTTTGACAATGTTGGCCTGTGCCACTGACCATGACCGCAAAGTTCACCAAGTGACGTTTACTTCTACGCATCGTAACATGAGTCAGCCACGGTCAGAGTGCCTACTCACAGTGCAGATGTACTATGCATGACCTTGCAGGTGTAAGCAGGGTGAATCACTGGTGGCTCGGTGCGGCTATTGTGCGCGATGCCATGACAAAGTTAACATGTGCCACTGACCATGACCACAAAGTTTACCAAGTGAGTTTAACTTCTATGAATGAACACGTGAGTCAGCCACAGTCAGAGTGTCCAGTAACAGTGCACGTGTGCTAGGCGTAGACTTACTGGTATGAACAAGGTTAAAACCTGGTGGATTGGCATGGCTATTGTGCGCAATGCCTTGAAACGTTGGCATGTGCCACTGTTCATGGCCATAACGTTTACCAAGTGACTTTAATTTCTTCAAATTGTAACACGAGTCAGCCACGGTCAGAGTGCCCAATCCCAGTGCACATGTACTGTGCATGACCTTGCATGTATAAGCAAGTAAAACACTGGTGGCTCAGTGCGGCTATTGTACGCAGTGCCTTCACAAAGCTGGCCTGTGTCACTGACCATGACCACAAACTTAACCAAGTTACATTAATTTATATAAATCATAACACGAGTCAACCACAGTCATAGTGCCCAATCACAGTGCACACGTACGATGCATGACCTTGCAGGTATAAAAAAGGTAGAAACCCGGTACCTTGGTGTGGCTATTGTGGGCAATGCCTTCGCAAAGTTGGCATGTGCCACTGACCATGACCACAACGTGAACCAAGTGACATTAACTTCTAGGAATCATTACATGAGTCAGCCACAGTCAGAGTGCCAAATCACAGTACACGTGTGCTAGGCATGACCTTGCAGGTATAAGCAATGTAAAAAAGCAGTGGATCTAAACGGCCATTGTGCGCAATGCCTTGAAAAATTTGGCATGTGCAACTAACCATGACCAAAAAGTGAACCAAGTGACTTTGACTTCTATGAATCAACACATGATTCAGCCACAGTCAGAGTGTCCAATCACAGTGGAGATGTACTAGGCATGGTCGTGCAGGTGCAAAAAAGGTAAAATACAAGTGGCTTGGTGTAGCTATTGTGCGCAATGCCTTGAAAAAGTTGGCATGTGCCACTGACCATGACCACAACGTTTACCAAGTGACTTTAACTTATACGCATCCTAACTCGATTTGGCCACGGTCAGAGTGTCCAATCACAGTGCACATGTACTATGCATGTCCTTGCTGGTATGAACAAGGTAAAAAACGGGTGGCTTGGCATGGCTATTGTACGCAGTGCCTTGAAAAATTTGGCATGTGCCACTGACCATGACCACGGAGTGAATCACGTTATTTGAACTTCTATGCATCGTAACACAAGCCAGCCACGGTCAGAGTGTTCAATCACAGTGCACATGTACTATGCATGACCTTGCGGGTGTGAACAAGGTATAGTACTGGTGGCTCGGTGTTGCTATTGTGCGCAATGCCTTGACAAAGTTGGCATGTACCACTAACCTTGACCACAAATGTATCCAAGTGACTTTTACTTCTATTGATCATGACACGACTCAACCACGGTCAGAGTGTCCAATCAAATTGCAGATGTACTATGCAAGATCTTGCAGGGTTGGACAATGTAAAGAACTGGTGGCTTAGCACGGCTATTGTGTGCAATGCCTTGACAAAGCTGGCATGTTCCACTGACCATGACCACAAAGTTAACCAAGTAGTTGTAAGTTCAGCGAATGATACCACGAGTCAGCCACGGTGAGAGTGCCCAACCACAGTGCACGTGTACTATGCATAATCTCGCAGGTATGAACAATGTAGAAAACTGGTGGCTTGGCGTGGCTATTGTGCGCAATGCCTTGACAAAGTTGGCGTATGGAACTGACCATGACCACAAAGTTAACCAATTGAAATTAACCTTTACGGATTGTAACACAAGCCAACTTCAGTTACAGAGCCCAATCACAGTACACAAATGATATGTATGACCTTGTATGTATAAACAAGGTGAAATCCCGGTGGCTTGGTGTGGCTATTGTGCACAATGCTTTGACAAAGTTGGCATGTGCCACAGACCATGACGACAATGTTTACCAAGTGACTTTAACTTCTACGAATCCAAACATGAGTCAGCCATGGTCAGATTGCCCAGTCACAGTGCACGTGTATTATGCATAATCTTGCAGGTATAATGAAGGAAAAAAAAGATAGGTGGCCATGTGTGGCTATTGTGCGCAATGCCTTGACAATGTTGGCATGTGCCACTGACCATCACCACATACGTTTTGGTGTACCTTAAACCTCTATGAATCATGACATGATTCAGCCACGGTCAGAGTACCCAATTATAGTGCACATGTACTATGCATGACATTGCTGGTATGAACAAGGTAAAAACCAGGTGGCTTGGTGCGGCTATTGTGCGCAATGCCTTGACAAAGTTGGCATGTGCAACTGACCAGAACCACAAAGTGTATATAGTGACTTCAACTTCCACGCATCGTAACACGAGTCAGCCACGTTCAGAGTGCCCAATCATAGTGCAGGTGAAAGACGCATGACCTTTCAGGTATAAGCATATTATAATACTGGTGGATCGGTGTGGCTATTGTGCATAATGCCTTGACAAAGTTTGCATGTGCCACTGACCATGTCCACAAAGTTTACCAAGTGACTTTAGCTTCTACAAATTGTAACACAAGTCAGCCACAGTCTGAGTGCCCAGTCACAGTGCACATGTTGTATGCATGACCTTGCTGGTATGAAAAAGGTAAAAACCCTGTGGCTTGGCATTGCTATTGTGCGCAATGCCTTGAAAACGTTGGCATGTGCCTCTGACCACGACCATAAAGTTTACCAAGTGACTTTAACTTCTGCGCATCGTAACACGAGTCAGCCACGGCCATGGTGTCCTATAACAGTGCACGTGTAATATGCAAGACCTTGCATGTATAAAAAAAATAGAATACGGGTGGCTCAGTGAGGCTATTGTGTGCAATGCTTTGAGAAAGTTGGCATGTGCCACTGACCATGACTACACAGTTTACCAAGTGACTTTAACTTCTACGCATCGCAACACGAGTCAGCCATAGTCAGAGTGCCCAATCAAAGTGCAAATGTACTATGCATAACCTTGCACGTATAAGTAAGGTAGAATACTGGTGGCTTGGCATGGCTATTGTACGCAGTGCCTTGACAAAGTTGGCCTGTGTCACTGACCATGACCAGAACGTTATCCAAGTAACAATAACTTCTATGAATCATAACACGAGTCAGCCATGGTCAGAGTGTCCAGTCACAGTACATATGTACTAGGCATGATCTTGCAGGTGCAAAAAAGGTAGACTGCTGGTGGCTTGGTGTGGCTATTGTGCGCAATGCCTTGACAGAGTTGGCATGTGCCACCGACCATGACCAAGAAGTTTACCAAGTGACTTTAACTTCTACGCACTGTAACACGAGTCAGCCACGGTCAGAGTGCCCAATCACAGTGCACATGTACTATGCATGACATTGCAGGTATAAAAAAGGTAACAAAGAGGTGGCTTGGTGTGGCTATTGTGCACAATGCCTTGACAAAGTTGGCATGTGCCACTGACCATGACCACAAAGTTAACCATGTAGTCTTAACTTCCACAAGTCTTGACCCAAGTGAGCCACGGTCAGAGTACCCAGTCAGAGTGCACGTGTAGTATGCAGAAACATGCAGGTATAAACAAGGCCAAAAACTGGTGGTTTGGCGTGGGTATTGTGCGCAATGCCTTGACAAAGTTGGCATGTGCAACTGACCATGACCACAAAGTTAACCACGTGCCATTAACATGTACGCATCGTAACACAAGTCAGCCACGGTCAGAGTGTCTAATCACAGTACACATATAATATGCATGACCTTGCAGGTATGAACAAGGTAAAACCCCGATGGCTTGGTGTTGCTGTTGTGCACAATCAAAGCATTGGCTTTGACAAAGTTGGCATGTGCCACTGACCATGACCACAACGTTTACCAAGTGACTTTAACTTACGTTAATCATAACACGAGTCAGCCACGGTCAGAGTGCCCAATCACATGCAGGTGTACTGTGCATTAACTTGCAGGTATAAACAAGATAAAACAAATGTGGCTCTGTGTGGCTACTGTACGCAATGCCTTGACAAAGTTGGCTTGTATCACTGACCATGACCACAAATTTATCCAAGTACCTTCAATGTCTATGAATCATGGCACGACTCAGCCACGGTCAGAGTGCCCAAATACAGTGCACATGTACTATGCATGCCCTTCCTGGTATCATCAAGGTAAAAACACGTTGGCTTGGTGTGTCAATGGTGCGCAATGCCTTGACAAAGTTGGCATGTGCAACTGACCATGACCACAAATTACACCAAGTGAATTTCACTGCTATGAATCATAACACGAGTCAGCCACTGCCAGAGCTCTGCCTGAGTTGTGCAATAGTTGTGCCATAGTTGTGCCTGAGTTGTGCCAGAGTTGTGCCATATTTGTGCCAGATTAGTGCCAGAGTTGTGCCAGAGTTATGCCAGAGTTGTGCCGGAGTTGTGCCAGATTTGTGCCAGAGTTTTGCCAGAGTTGTGCCAGAGTTGTGCCAGAGTTGTGCCAGAGTTGTGACAGAGTTGTGCCAGGGTTGTGCCAGACTTTTGACGGAGTTGTACTGTTATTATGCCAGAGTCGTGCCATAGTTGTTCTTGAGTTGTGCCAGCGTTGTGCCATAGTTGTACCAGATTTGTGCAAGAGTGGTACCAGAGTTGTGCCAGAGTTGTGCCAGAGTTGTGCCAGAGTTGTGCCAGAGTTGTACCGGTGTTGTGCCAGTGTTGTGCCAAAGTTGTGGGACAATTGTGCCAGAAGTGTGCTAGCGTTGTGCCAGAGTTGTGCCTGAGTTGTGCCAGAGTTGTGCCATAGTTGTACCAGATTTGTGCAAGAGTGGTACCAGAGTTGTGCCAGAGTTGTGCCAGAGTTGTGCCAGAGTTGTGCCAGAGTTGTACCGGTGTTGTGCCAGTGTTGTGCCAAAGTTGTGGGACAATTGTGCCAGAAGTGTGCTAGCGTTGTGCCAGAGTTGTGCCTGAGTGGTGCCAGAGTTGTGCCAGAGTTTTACCAGAGTTGTGCCAGAGTTGTGCCACAGTTGTGCCAGAATTGTGCCAGAGTTGTACCATAGTTGTGCCAACATTCTGCCAACTTTGTAACAGAGTTATGCCATAGATGTGCCATAGTTGTGCCAGAGTTGTGCTAGAAGTGTGCCAGAGTCGTGCCAGAGTTGTGCCATAGTTGTACCAAAGTTGTGCCAAAGTTGTGCCATAGTTGAGCACGAGTTCTGCCAGAGTTGTGCGAGAGTTATGCCAGAGTTGTTTAAGAGTTATGCCACAGTTTTGCCTGAATTGTGCTAGAGTTGTGCCAGTGCTGTGCCAGAAATGTGCCAGAGTCGTGCCAGAGATGTTCCATGGTTGTGCCAGAGTTGTGCCAGAGTTGTGCCAGAGTTGTGCCAGAGTTGTGCCAGAGTTGTGCAAGAGTTGTGCCATAGTTGTGCGAGAGTTGTGCCAGGGTTGTGCCAGAGTTGTGCCAGAGTTGTTCCAGAGTTGTGCCAGAGTTGTGCCAGCTTTCTGCCAAATTTGTGCCAGAGTTGTGCCAGAGGTGTGCCAGATTTGTGCCAGAGTTGTCATAAAGCTTTGCCAGAGTTGTGCTAGAGTTGTGCCAGAGTTGTGTCAGAGTTGTGCCAGAGTTGTGCCAAAGTTGTGCTTGAGTTCTACCAGAGTTCTACCAGAGTTGTGCCAGAGTTTTCAAGATTTGTGCAAGAGTTGTGCCAGAGTTTTCCCTGAGTTGTGCTAGACTTGTGCCGGACTTGTGCCAGGGTTGTGCCACAATTGTGCCAGAGTTGTGCCAGAGATGTGCCAGAGTTGTGCCATAGGCGTGCCAGAGTTATGCCATAGTTGTGCAAGAGTTGTGTTGGAGTTGTGTAAGAGTTGTGCAGGAGTTGTGCTAGAGTTGTGCAAGAGATGTGACGGAATTGTGCCAGAGTTGTGCTGGAGTTGTGTCAGAGTTGTGCCAGTGTTGTGCCAGATTTGTGCCTGGGTTGAGCCAGAGTTGTGCCAGAGTTGTGCCAGAGTTGTGCCAGAGTTGTGCCAAAGTTGTGCCAGAGTTGTGCAATAGTTTTGCCATCGTTGTGCTAGATGTGAGCCAGAGTTGTGCCAGAGTTGTGCGAGGGTTATGCCAGAGTTGTGCCAGAGTTGTGTCAGAGTTGTACGATAGTTGTGTTTGAATTGTGACAAAGTTGTGCCTGAGTTTAGCAGATTTGTGCCAGAGTTGTGCAATAGTTGTGCTTAAATTGTGACAAAGTTGTGCCATAGTTGTGCCAGAGTTGTGTCAAGGTTGTGCCAGAGTTATGCCAGAGTTGTGCCATGGTTGTGCTTGAGTTGTGACAGAGTTGTGCCAGAGTTTTGCCAGAGCTGTGCCATAGTTGTACCATTTCAGTGCGAGAGTTGTGCCATAATTTTCCATGACTTGTGCAGAGTTGTGCCACAGTTACTTCAGACTTGTACCAGAGTTGTCATAGAGTTGTGCCAGAGTTGTGCCATAGTTGTGCGAGAGTTGTACCAGAGTTGTGCCAGTATTGTGCCAGAGCTGTGCCATAGTTGTGCCAAAGTTGTGCCAGGGTTGTGCTACAGTTATACCAGGGTTGTGCCGGAGTTGAGCCAGAGTTGTGCCAGAGTTGTGCCTGAGTTGTGCCGGAGTTGTAACACAGTTGTGCCAGAGTTGTGCCAGAGTTCTGCCAGAGTTGTACCAGAGTTGTGCCAACGTTCTGCCAAAGTTGTAACAGAGTTGTGCCAGAGTTGTGCCAGAGTTGTGCCAGAGTTGTACCAGAGTTGTTCCAGAGTTGTGCCAGAGTTGTGCCAGAGTTGTACCATAGCTGTGCGCAAGTTGTGCCATTGTTGTGCTTGAGTTCTGGTATAGTTGTGCTAGAGTTATGCCATAGTTGTGCCAGAGTTGTGCAATAGTTATGCCACAGTTTTGCCTGCATTGTGCTAGAGTTGTACCAGTGTTGTGCCAGAAATGTGCTATAGTTGTGCCAGGATTGTGCCAGAGTTGGGTCAGAGTTGTGCCACAGTTGTGCCAGAGATGTGCCATGGTTGTGCCATAGTCGTGCCAGAGTTGTGCCAGAGTTGTGCAAGAGTTGTGCCATGGTTGTGCGAGAGTTGTTCCAGGGTTGTGCCAGAGTTGTGCCAGAGTTGTGCTAGAGCTTTGCCAGAGTTGTGCCAGAGTTGTGCGAGAGTTGTACCGTAGTTGTGCCAGAGTTGTGCCATAGTTGTGCTTGAGTTATACCAGAGTTGTGTCAGAGTTATACCAGAGTTTTAGAGAGTTGTGCAATAGTTGTGCCAGAGTTTTTCCTGGGTCGTGCTTTAGTTGTGCCAGAGTTGTGCCAGAGTTATGCCAGAGTTTTGACAGAGTTGTGCCATAATTGTGCCACATTTGTGCCACAGTTGTGCCACAGTTGTAACAGAGTTGTGCCAGAGTTGTGACAGAGATATTCCACAGTTGTGCCAGAGTTGTGCCAGAGTTGTCCCATAGTTGTACCATAGTTGTGCCAGATTTTTGCCATAGTTGTGCTTGAGTTCTGCCAAAGTTGTGCCAGAATTGTGCCAGAATTGCGCCACAGTTGTGCAAGAGTTGTGCTACATTTTTTCCTGAATCATATGAGAGTCGTGCCAGTATTGTGCCATAAATGAGCCAGAGTCGTGCCAGAGTTGTGCCATAAATGTGCCAGAGTTGGGCCATAGTTGTGCTAGGGTTGTGCCAGCAATGTGCCAGGGTTGTGCCAGAGTTGTGCCACATTTGTGCCAGAGTTATGCGAGAGTTGTGCTGTGGCTGTGCCAGAGTTTTGCTACATTTTTGCCAGAGTTGTGCCAGAATTGTGCCAGTTTTATTCCAAAGTTGTGTTAGAGTTGTGCCATAGGTGTGCCAGAGTTGGGCCAGGGTTGTGCTAGAATTTTGCCAGAGTTGTGCCAGAGTTGTGCCAGATTTGTACCATAGTTGTACCAGAGTTGTGCCATAGTTGTGCTTGAGTTCTGCCAGAGTTGTGCCAGAGTTGTGCCGGGGTTTTGCCAGATATTTATCTGAGTCATGCTAGAGTTGTGCCAGAGTTGTGCCAACGTTGTGCCAGAGTTGTGCCAGAGTTGTGCAAGAGTTGTGCCAGAGTTGTGCCAGAGTTGTGCCATAGTCGTGCCACAGTTGTGCTTGAGTAATTCCAGAGTGATGCCAAAACTCTGCCAGAGTGGTACCAAAGTTCTACCACAGTTGTACAAGTGTTTTACCATATCTGTGCCAGAGTTGTGGCAGAGGTGTCCCAGTGTTGTGCCAGAGTTGTGCCAGAGTTGTGCCAAAGTTGTGCCAGAGTTGTGCCAGAGCTGTACCACAGTTGTGCCAGACTTGTGCAACAGTTGTGCCAGAGTTGTGCCTTAGCTGTGCCTGAGTTGTGCCAGAGTTGTGCCAGAGTTGTGACAGAGTTGTGCCATAGTTGTGCCAGAGTTGTGCCAGAGTTGTGCAACGGTTGTGCCAGAGCTGTGCCTGAGTTGTGCCAGAGTTGTGCCATAGTTTTGCCAGCGTGCTACGAAAGTTGTAACTGAGTTGTGCCAGAGTTTTGCCAGAGTTGTACCATAGTTGTGCCAGATTTGGGCCATAGGTGTGCTTGAGTTCTGCCAGACTTGTGCCGGAGTTGTGCCACAGTTGTGCAAAAGTTGTGCCACAGTTTAGCCTAAACTGTGCTAGAGCTGTGCCAGTGTTATGCCAGAAATGTGCCAGAGTTGTGCCAGAGTTGTGCTAGAGCTGTGCCAGAGTTGTGCCAGAGATGTGTCAGGGATGTGCCAGAGTTGTGCCAGAGTTGTGCCAGAGTTGTGCAAGATTTTTGCCAGAGTTGTGCGCGAGTTGTGCCAGGGTTGTGCAAGAGTGGTGCCAGAGTTGTACCATAGTTGTACCAGAGTTGTGCCAGAGCTGTGCCAGAGTTGTCCCAGTGTTGTGCCAAAATTGTGCCAGAGTTGTGCAAGAGGTGTGCCAGAGTTGTGCCAGAGTTGAGCTAGAGTTTTGCTTGAGTTATGCCAGAGTTGTGCCAGAGTTGTACCATAGTTGTGACATATTCTTGCTTGAGTTCTCACAGAGTTGTGCCATGGTTGTGCCAGAGTCTTGCAAGAGTTGTGCAAGAGTTGTGTCGGAGTTTTTCCGGAGTCGTGCTAGAGTTATGCCAGAGTTGTGCGATAGTTGTGCCAGAAAATTTCCAGAGTTGTGCCAAAGTTGTGCCAGCATTGTGCCAGAGTTGTGCCAGAGTTGTGCTAGAGTTGTGCCAGAGTTGTACCATAGTTGTGCCCTATTTGTGTTAGAGTTGTGCCAGAGTTGTGCCGGACTTGTGCGAGATTTGTGCCGGGGTTTTACCAGAGTTGTGCCAGGGTTGTGCCAGAGTTGTGCCAGAGTTGTGCCAGAGTTTTACAACAGTTATGCCATAGTTGTGCCAGAGTTGTGCCAGAGTTGTGAGAAAGTCATGCCAGAGTTGTGCCTGAGTTGTGCCAGAGTTGTGCCACATTTGTGCCACAGTTGTGCCAGAGTTGTGCCAGAGTTGTGCCAGAGTTGTGCCAGAATTGTACCAGAGTTGAGCCAAAGTTGTACCAGTGTTGTACTATAGTTTTGAGTTGTGCCAGGGTTGTGCCAGAGTTGTACCTTCGTTGTGCCTATGTTGTGCCAGAGTTGTGCCAGAGGTGTGCAGGAGTTGTGCCACGGTTTTGCCTGAGTTGTGCCAGAGTTGTGCCAGTGTTGTGCCAGAAATGTGCCATAGTTGTGCCAGAGTTGTCCCAAAGTTGTGCTAGAGTTGTGCCACAGTTGTGCCAGAGTTGTGCCAGGGTTGTCCGACAGTTGTGCCAGAGTTGTGCCAGAGTTGTACCACAGTTGTGCCTTAGTTGTGGCAGAGTTGTGCCAGAGTTGTGGGGTAGTTGTGCTTGAGTTGTGACAGAGTTGTGCTGGAGTTGTGCCAGAGTTGGGTTATAGTTGTGCCAGACTTGTGCAAGAAGTATGCCAGAGTTTTGCCAGAAATCTGCCAGAGTTGTGCCAGAGTTGTGCCATAGTTGTGCATGAGTTGTCACAGAGTTGTGCAAGAGTTGTGCCAGAATGGTGCCAGATTTGTACCATATATATGCGGGAGTTGTGCCATAGTTGTCCTTGAGTTGTGCCAGAGTTGTGCCAGAGTTGTGCCAGACTTGTGCCACAGTTGTGCCAAAGTTGTTTCATAGTTGTGCCATAGTTTTTGTTTGAGTTATGCTAGTGTTGTGCCAGAGTTGAGCCATAATTATACTAGAGTTGAGCGTTGTACCAGTGTTGTATTAGGTGTTTGCCAGAGTTGTGCCATAGTTGTGCCATAGTTGTGCCATAGTTGTGCCAAAGAAGTGCCAGAGTTGTGCCAAATTTTTCCAAGAGTTGTGCCAGAGTTGTGCCAGAGTTGTGCCGCAGTTGTGCCAGAGTAGTGCCTTAGTTGTGCCTAAGTTGTGCCAGAGTTTTGCCATAGTTGTGCCACAGTTGTGCCACATTTGTGCCACAGTTGTTCCATAGTTGTGCAAGAGTTGTGCCAGAGTTGTTCCAGATTTGTACCAGAGTTGTGCCAAAGTTGTACCAGTGTTGTACCATAGTTTTGCCAGAGTTGTGCCAGGGTTGTGCCATAGTTGTGCCAGAGTTGTGCCATAGTTGTGCCAAAGTAGTGCCAGAGTTGTGCCAGAGCTCTACCAGATTTGTGCAAGAGTTGTGCCATAATTGTGCCAGAGTTGTGCCAGAGTTGTGCCTTGGTTGTACCTAGGTTGTGCCAGAGTTGTTCCAGAGGTGTGCCAGAGTTGTGCCACAAATGTGAAACAGTTGTGCCACATTTGTGCCAGATTTGTGCCAGAGTTGTGCCATAGTTCAACCAGAGTTGTGCCAAAGGTGTGCCACAACTGTGCCGGAGGTGTGCCTGAGTTGTGCCAGAGTTGTGCCGGAATTGTGCCAGCATTCTGCCAAAGTTGTAACAGAGTTGTGCCAGAGTTGTGCCAAGTTGTGCCATAGTTGTGCCAGAGTAGTATCATAGTTGTGCCCGAGTTGTGCCAGAGTTGTGCCAGAGTTGTGCAAGAGTTGTGGCAGAGCGGTGCGAGAGTCGTGCCAGAGTTGTGCAATATTTGTGCCAGAGATATGCCATAGTTGTGCCAGAGTGGTGCCAGGGTTGTGCCAGAGTTGTGCCAGCGTGCTGCTAAAGTTGTTCCAGAGGTGTGCCAGAGTTGTGCCAGAGTTGTGCTAGAGTTTTGCTTGAGTTGTGCCAGAATTGTTCCAGAGTTTTACCACAGTTGTGCCAGAGTTGTGTCATAGTTGTGCTTGAGTTCTGCCAGATTTGTGCCAGAGTTGTGCCAGAGTTGTGGGAGAGTTGTGCAAGAGTTGTGCCAGAGTTTTTCTTGAGTCGTGCTAGAGTTGTGCCAGAGTTGTGCCAGGGTTGTGCCAGAGTTTGGCCACAGTTGTGCCAGAGTTGTGCCAGAGTTGTGCCAGAG
>SZWC01000280.1:0-23085 GCA_023375785.1 Penium margaritaceum | reverse complement strand
GTTGTGAGAACATTATGCCAGAGTTGTGCCAGGGTTGTGGCAGAGTTGTGCCAGAGTTGTGCCAGAGTAGTGCCAGAGTTGTGCGAGAGTTATGCCAGAGTTGTGCCAGATTTGTACCAGAGTTGTACCAGATTTGTAACAGAGTTTTGCCAGAGTTGTGCGGTTGTTGTGCTTGAGTTGTGTCAGAGTTGCGCCGGGGTTGTGCCAGAGTTGTGCCTGAGTTGTGCCAGAGTTGTGTGAGAGTTATGCCAGAGTTGTGCCAGAGTTATGCCAGAGTTGTGCCAAAGTTGTGCCAGAGTTGTGCCACAGTTGTTCGATAGTTGTGCTTGAGTTGTAACAGAGTTGTGCCATAGTTGTACCAGAGTAGTGCCAGATTTGTACCGTATACATGCGAGAGTTGTGCCATATATGTCCTTGAGTTGCACCAGAGTTATGCCAGAGGTGTGCCAGAGTTCCGCAACAGTTGAGCCAAAGTTGTGCCAGAGTTGTGCCATAGTTGTGCTTGAGTTATGCCAGAGTAGTGCCAGAGTTGTGACAGAGTTGTACCAGAGGTGTGCCAAAGTTGTACCAGTGTTGTACAATAGTTGTGCCAGAGTTGTGCCGGAGTTGTGCCAGAGGTGTGCCAGATTTGTCCCATAGTTGTGCCAAAGTTGTGCTAGAGTTGTGCCAGAGTTGTACCAGAGTTGTGCCAGAGTAGTGCCAGAGTTGTACCAGAGTTGTGCCAGTATTGTTCCAGTGTTGTGTCTGAGTTGTGCCACAGTTGTGCAACAGTTATTCCAGAGTTGTACCAGAGTTGTGCCAGAGTTGTGCCAGAGTTGACCTAGAGTTGTGCCAAAGTTGTACCACAGTTGTGCCGGAGTTGTGCCTGAGTTTTGCTAGAGTTGTGCCGGATTTGTGCCAGGATACTGCCAAAGTTTTAACAGAGTTGTGCCAGAGTTTTGCCAGAGTTGTGCCAGAGTTGTGCCAGAGTTGTGCCAGAGTTGTACCATAGTTGTGCCAGAGTTCTGCCATAGGTTAGCTTGAGGTCTACCAGGGTTGTGCTATATTTGTGCCAGAGTTGTGCCAGAATTGTGCAAGATTTGTGCCACAGTTTTGCCTAAATTGTTCCAGAGTTTTCCAGTGTTGTGCCATGAATGTGCCAGAATTTTGCCATCGTTGTGCCAGAGTTGTGCTTGAGTTGTGCCAGAGTTGTGCCAGAGTTGTTGCAGAGTTGTGTCAGAGTTGTGTCAGAGATGTGCCAGGGTTGTGCCAGAGTTGTGCCAGAGTTGTGCCAGTGTTGTGCAAGAATTATACCAGAGTTGTGCGAGAGTTGTGCCAGGGTTGTGCAAGAAATGTGCCACAGATATGCCATAGTTGTGCCACAGTTGTACCAGAGTTGTGCCAGAGTTGTGCCAGCGTTCTGCCAAAGTTGTGCCAGAGTTGTGCCAGAGCTGTGCCATAGTTGTGCTAGTGTTGTGCTAGAGTTGTGCCATAGTTGTGCTAGAGATTAGCCAGGGTTGTTCCAGAGTTGTGCCAGAGTTGTGCCAGAGCTGTGCAAGAGTTGTGCCAGGGGTGTGCGATAGTTGTGCCAGGGTTGTGCACGAGTTGTGCCAGAGCTGTGCCATAGTTGTGCCAGAGTTGTACCATAGTTGTGCCAGAGTTGTGCCAGAGTTCTGCCAAAGTTGTGCCAGAGTTGTGCCAGAGGTGTTTTAGAGTTGTGCCAGAGTTGTTCTAGAGTTTTGCTTGAGTTGTGCCATAGTCGTGCCAGATTTGTACCATAGTTGTGCCAGAGTTGTGCCATAGTTGTGCTTGAGTTCTACAAGAGTTGTGCCAGAGTTGTGCCAGACTTTTGCCAGACTTGTACCATATTCATGCGATAGTTGTGCCATAGTTGTGCTTCAGTTGTGACAGGGTTGTGCCATAGTTGTGCCAGAGTTGTGCCAGAGTTGTACCATATTTGTGGGAGTGTTATGCCATAGTTGTCCTTGAGTTGAGCCAGAGTTGTGCCAGAGTTGTGCCAGAGTTGTGCCAGAGTGGTGCCAGAGTTGAGCCAGAGTTGTGCCAGAGTTGTACCGGAGTTGTGGCAAAGTTCTACCAGTGTTGTACCAAAGTTGTGCCAGAGTTGTGCCAGAGTTGTGCCAGAGTTGTGCCACAATTGTGCCAGAGTTGTGTCGATGTTGTACCAGAGTTGTGCCAGAGTTGTGCCAGAGTTGTGCCATTGTTGTGCCAGAGGTGTGCCAGAGCTGTGCCTGAGTTTTGCCTGAGTTGTGCCAGAGTTGTGCCAGAGTTGTGCCAGAGTTGTGCTACAGTTGTGCCAGAGTTGGGCCATATTTGTGCCAGAGTTGTGCCAGAGTCGTGCCAGCGTTCTGCCAAAGTTGTAACAGAGTTGTGCCAAATCTGTGCCAGCGTTGTGCAATGGTTGTGCAATAGTTGTGCCATAGTTGTGCTCGAGTTCTGCCAGTGTTGTGCCAGAGTTGTGCCAGAGTTGTTCGAGAGGGATGAAATAGTTGTGACACAGTTTTGCCTGAAATGTGCTAGAGTTGTGCCAATGTTGTGCCAGAAATGTGCCAGAATTGTGCCAGAGTTGTGCCAGAGCTGTGCCAGAGTTGTGCCCGAGTTGTGCCACAGGTGTACCAGGGTTGTGCCAGAGTTGTGCTAGAGTTGTGCCAATGTTGTGCCAGAAATGTGCCAGAATTGTGCCAGAGTTGTGCCAGAGCTGTGCCAGAGTTGTGCCCGAGTTGTGCCACAGGTGTACCAGGGTTGTGCCAGAGTTGTGCTAGAGTTGTGCCAGAGTTGTGCAAGAGTTTTTCCAGAGTTGTGCAAGAATTGTGCCAGGGTTGTGCCAGAGTTGTGCCAGAGTTGTGCCATAGTTGTGCCAGAGTTGTGCCAGAGTTACACAAGAGTTGTGCCAGAGTTGTCCCAGCATTCTGCCAAGGTTGTGGCAGAGTTGTGCCAGAGTTGTTCCAAAGTTGTACCAGAGTTGTGCTATAGTCTTTCCAGAGTTGTGCCAGAGTGTGCCAGAGTTGTACCATAGTGGTGCCAGAGTTGTGCCATAGTTGTGCTTGAGTTCTGCCACAGTTGTGCCATATTTGTGGCAGAGTTGTGCGAGATTTGTGCAAGAGTTGTGCCAGTGTTTTGCATGAGCCGTCCTAGTGTTGTGCCAGAGTTGTGCCAGAGTTGTGCCAGAGTTGTGCCAGAGTTGTGCCCGAGTTTTGCCAGACTTAAACCATGGTTTTGCCAGAGTTGTGCCATAGTTGTGCAAGAGCTGCGTTAGAGGTGTGCCAGAGTTGTGCAGGAGTTGTGCCAGAGATGTGCCATAATTGTGACAGACTTGTGCCAGAGTTGTGCCGGAGTTGTGCCAGAGTTTTGCGAGAGTTGTGCCAGAATTGTGCCATAGTTGTGCCAGGGTTGTGCAAGAGTTGTGCCAGGATTGTGCAAGATTTCTGCCAGAGTTGTGCCAGAGTTGTGCGATATTTATGCCAGAGTTGTGCCAGAGTTGTGTCAGATTTGTGCCAGAGTTGTGCCAGATTTGTGCGAGTGTTATGCCAGAGTTGTGCCAGAGTTGTGTCAGAGTTGTGCGATAGTTGTGCTTGAATTGTGACAAAGTTGTGTCAGAGTTGTGCCAGAGATGTGCCAAATTTGTGCCAGAGTTGGGCCAGAGTTGTGCAATAGTTGTGCTTGACAGAGTTGTGCCAGAGTTGTGCCAGAGATGTACCATAGTTTTACCATGTTTGTGCAGGAGTTATGCCATACTTGTCGTTGAGATGTGCAGAGTTGTGCCAGAGTTGTTCCAGATTTGTACCATAGTTGTGATAGAGTTGTGCCAGAGTTGTGCCAGAGTTGTACGAGAGTTGTGCCAAATTTAAACCAGTGTTGTGCCAATGTTGTGCCAGAGTTTTGCAAATGTTGTGCCATGGTTCTGCCAGAGTTGTGCCAGATTTGTGCCAAATTTGTGCCAGAGTTGTGCCAGATTTGTACCAGGGTTGTGCCAGAGTTGTGCCAGAATTGTGCCTGAGTTGTCCCTGAGTTGTGCTTGAGTTGTGCCAGAGTTGTACCAGAGTTGTGCCAAAGTTGTGCCAGAGGTACGCCACAGTTGTGCCAGGGTTGTGCCAGAGTTGTGCCAGAGTTGTACCAGAGTTGTGCCAACGTTCTGCCAAAGTTGTAACAGAGTTGTGCCAGAGTTGAGCCAGAGTTGTGCCAGAGTTGTGCTGTATTTGTGCCAGGGTTGTGCCAGAGTTGTGCCAGAGTTGTAACATAGTTGTGCAAAACTTGTGCCATAGTTGTGCTTTAGTTATGCAAGAGTTGTGCAAGAGTTGTGCCAGAGTGTTGCCAGAGTTGTTCCAGATTTGTACCATAGTTGTGATAGAGTTATGCCAGATTTGTGCCAGAGTTGTACGAGAGTTGTGCCAAATTTGAACATATGTTGTGCCAATGTTGTGCCGGTGTTTAGCAAATGTTGTGCCATGGTTGTGCCAGAGTTGTGCCAGATTTGTGCCAAAGTTGTGCCAGAGTTGTGCCAGAGTTGTACCAGGGTTGTGCCTGAGTTGTGCCAGAGTTGTGCCTGAGTTGTCCCTGAGTTTTGCTTTAGTTGTGCCAGAGTTGTACCAGAGTTGTGCCAAAGTTGTGCCAGAGGTACGCCACAGTTGTGCCAGGGTTGTGCCAGAGTTGTGCCAGAGTTGTACCAGAGTTGTGCCAACGTTCTGCCAAAGTTGTAACAGAGTTGTGCCAGAGTTGAGCCAGAGTTGTGCCAGAGTTGTGCCGTATTTGTGCCAGGGTTGTGCCAGAGTTGTGCCAGAGTTGTAACATAGTTGTGCAAAGCTTGTGCCATAGTTGTGCTTTAGTTCTGCAAGAGTTGTGCAAGAGTTGTGCCAGAGTTGTGCCAGAGTTGTTCCAGATTTGTACCATAGTTGTGATAGAGTTGTGCCAGAGTTGTGCCAGAGTTGTACGAGAGTTGTGCCAAATTTGAACCAATGTTGTGCCAATGTTGTGCCAGTGTTTTGCAAATGTTGTGCCATGGTTGTGCCAGAGTTGTGCCAGATTTGTGCCAAAGTTGTGCCAGAGTTGTGCCAGAGTTGTACCAGGGTTGTGCCTGAGTTGTGCCAGAGTTGTGCCTGAGTTGTCCCTGAGTTTTGCTTGAGTTTTGCCAGAGTTGTACCAGAGTTATGCCAAAGTTGTGCCAGAGGTACGCCACAGTTGTGCCAGGGTTGTGCCAGAGTTGTGCCAGAGTTGTACCAGAGTTGTGCCAACGTTCTGCCAAAGTTGTAACAGAGTTGTGCCAGAGTTGAGCCAGAGTTGTGCCAGAGTTGTACCAGAGTTGTGCCAACGTTCTGCCAAAGTTGTAACAGAGTTGTGCCAGAGTTGAGCCAGAGTTGTGCCAGAGTTGTGCTGTATTTGTGCCAGGGTTGTGCCAGAGTTGTGCCAGAGTAGTAACATAGTTGTGCCAAACTTGTGCCATAGTTGTGCTTTAGTTCTGCAAGAGTTGTGCAAGAGTTGTGCCAGAGTTGTGCCAGAGTTGTGCAAGAGTTGTGCCACAGTTTTGCCTGACTTGTGCTACAGTTGTGCCAGTGTTGTGCCAGAAATGTGCCAGAGTTGTGCCAGGATTGTGCCAGAGTTGTGCCAGAGTTGTGCCAGAGTTGTGCCAGAGATGTGCCAGAGTTGTGCCAGAGCTGTGCCAGAGTTGTGCCAGAGATGTGCCATGGTTGTGCCAGAGGTGTGCCAGAGTTGTGGCAGAGTTGTGCCAGAGTTGTGCAAGATTTGTGCCATATTTGTGTGAGAGTTGTGCCTGGGTTGTGCCAGAGTTGTGTCAGAGTTGTTCCATAGTTATGCCAGAGTTGTGCCAGCGTTCTGCAAACGTTGTGCCAGAGTTATGCCAGAGCTGTGCCAGAAATGTGCCAGAGTTGTGCTAGAGCTTTGCCAGAGTTGTGCCAGAGTTGTGCCAGAGTTGCACCATAGCTGTGCCAGATTTGTGCCATAGTTGTGGTTGAGTTCTACCAGAGTTGTACCAGAGTTGTGCCAGAGTTTTCGGGAGTTGTGTAAGAGTTGTGCCAGCGTTTTGCCTGAGTCGTGCTAGAGTTGTGCCAGAGTTGTGCCAGAGTTGTCCCATAGTTGTGCCAGAGTTGTGCCACAGTTGTGCCATTAATGTGCCAGAGATGTGCCAGAGATATTTAAGAGTTGTGCCAGAATTGTGCCACAGTTGTGCGATAGCTGTGCTGCAGTTCTGCCAGAGTCATGCCAGCGTTCTGCCAAAGTCGTGCCAGAGTTGTGCCAGAGTTGTGTCAGAGTTGTGCCAGAGTTGTGCCAGAGTTGTGCCAGAGTTGTGCAAGAGTTGTTACAGAGTTGTACCATAGTTGTGCTTGAGTTCTGCCAGAGTTGTGCCAGAGTTGTTCCAGAGTTGCGCCAGAGTTGTACAAGAGTTGTGTGACAGTTTTGCCTGAATCATGCTAGAGTTGTGCCAGTGTTGTGCCAGAAATGTGCCAGAGCTGTGCCAGAGTTGTGCCATATATGTGCCAGACTTGTGCCAGAGTTGTGCTAGATATGTGCCAGAGATGTGCCAAGGTTGTGCCAGAGTTTTGCTACATTTGTGCCATAGTTGTGCAAAGGTTGTGCCAGAGTTGTGCGATTGTTGTGCCAGGGTTGTGCAAGAGTTATGCTTGATTTGTGCCAGAGTTGTGCCATAGTTGTCCCAGCGTTCTGCCAAAGTTGTGCCAGAGTTGTGCCAGAGGTGTGCCATAGTTGGGCCAAAACTGTGCCAGAGTCAGCCAGATTCGTACCAGAGTTGTGCCAGAGTTATACCATTGTTGTCCCAGAGTTGTGCCATAGTTTTGCTTGAGGTCTGCCACAGTTGTGTTAGAGTTGTGCGAGAGTTGTGCGAGAGTTGTGCCAGAGATCTACCTGAGTCGTGCTTGAGTTGTGCAATACTTGTGCCAAAGTTGTGCCAGAGTTGTACCAGAGTTGTGCCAGAGTTGTGCCAGAGTTGTGCAAGAGTTGTGCCATAGTTGTGCCACAGTTGTGCCAACGTTGTGCCAGATTTGTGCCATCATTGTGCTTGAGTTATGCCAGAGTTGTGCCAGAGTTGTGCTAGATTTGTACCAGACTTGTGCCAAAGTTGTACAAGTGGTGTACCATAGTTATCCCAGAGTTGTGCCAGATTTGTGCCAGAGTTGTGCCAGAGGTGTGCGAGAGTTGTGCCAAAACTGTTCCAGAGTCAGCCAGACGTGTACCAGAGTTGTGCCAGAGCTGTGCCATATTTGTGCCAGAGTTGTGCCAGAGTTGTGCCTTAGTTGTGCCTGAGTTGTGACAGAGTTGTACCAGAGTTGTGCCACAGTTGTGCCATTGTTGAGCCAGAGTTGTGCCAGAGTTGTGCCAGAGTTATGCCAGAGTTGTGCTAGAGTTGTGCCAGAGTTGTGCCACAGTTGTGCCAGAGGAGTGCCTGAGTTGTGCCAGAGTTGTGCCAGAGTTGTGCCAGCGTACGGCCAAAGTTGTAACAGAGTTGTGTCAGAGCTTTGCCAGAGTTGTGCCAGAGTTGTGCCAGATTTGTGCCAGAGTTGTGCAAGAGTTGTACCATAGTTGTGCCGGAGTTGTGCCATAGGTGTGCTTGAGTTCTGCCAGAATTGTGCCAGAGTTGTGCCAAAGTTGTGCCAGAGTTGTGCAAGATTTGTACCACATTTTTGCCGGAATTTTGCTAGAGATGTGCCAGTGTTTTGCCAGAAATGTGCCAGAGTTGTGCCAGAGTTGCGCCATAGTTGTGCCAGAGTTGTGCTAGAGTTGTGCCAGAGTTGTGTCAGAGATTAGCCAGGGTTGTGCCAGAGTTGTGCTAGAGTTGTGCCAGAGTTGTGCAAGAGCTGTGCCAGGGTTGTGTGATAGTTGTGCCAGGGTTGTGCAAGAGTTGTTCCAGAGTTGTGCCTGAGTTGAACCAGAGTTCGGCCAGAGTTGTGCCAGGTTTGTGCCACAGTTGTGCCACTGTTGTGCCAGCGTTGTGCCGGAGTTGTGCAAGAGTTGTCCCAGAGTTTTTCCTGAATTGTGCTAGAGTTGTGCCAGTATTGTGCCAGACATGTGGCAGAGTTGTGCCAGAGCTGTGCCATAGTTGTGCCAGAGTTGTGCTAAAGTTGTGCCAGAGTTGTGCCAGAGATTAGCCAGGGCTGTTCCAGAGTTGAGCCAGAGTTGTGCCAAAGCTGTGCAATAGTTGTGCCAGAGGTGTGCGATAGTTGTGCCAGGGTTGTGCACGAGTTGTGCCAGAGCTGTGCCATATTTGTGCCAGAGCTGTGCCATAGTTGTGCCAGAGGTGTGCCAGATTTCTGCCAAAGTTGTGCCAGAGTTGTGCCAGAGGTGTTTTATAGTTGTGCCAGAGTTGTGCTAGAGTTTTGCTTGAGTTGTTTCATAGTCGTGCCAGATTTGTACCATAGTTGTGCCAGAGTTGTGCCATAGTTGTGCTTGAGTTCTGCCAGAGTTGTGCCATAGTTGTGCCAGAGTTGTACGAGAGTTGTGCAAGAGTTTTGCCAGAGTTTTGTCTGAGTCGTGCTAGAGTTATGCCAGAGTTGTGCTATAGTTTTGCCAGATTTGTGCCAGAGTTGTGCCAGCGTTAAGCCATAATTGAGCCAGAGTTGTGCTAGAGTTGTGCCAGAGTTGTGCCATAGTTATGCCAGAGTTGTGTTAGAGTTGTACCAGAGATGTGCCGGAGTTGTGCCAGAGTTGTGCCGGAGTTTTGCCAGAGTTGTGACAGAGTTGTATTGAACGTGTGCCAGAGTTGTGCCAGAGTTGTGACAGAGTTGTGCCTAGTCTTGCCAGGGTTTTCCCAAAATTGTGCCAGAGCTGTGCCAGAGTTGTGCCAGAGTTGTACCAGAGTTGTGCCAGAGTTGTGCCAGAGTTGTACCAGAGTTGTGCCAGAGTTGTGCCAGAGTTGTGCTAGAGTTGTGCCAGAGTTGTGCCAGAGTTATGCCAGAGTTGTGTTAGAGTTGTGCCAGAGTTGTGCCGGAGTTGTGCCAGAGTTGTGCCAGAGTTTTGCCAGATTTGTGCCAGAGTTGTGCCAGCGTTAAGCCATAATTGAGCCAGAGTTGTGCTAGAGTTGTGCCAGAGTTGTGCCAGAGTTATGCCAGAGTTGTGTTAGAGTTGTGCCAGAGTTGTGCCGGAGTTGTGCCAGAGTTGTGCCAGAGTTTTGCCAGAGTTGTGACAGAGTTGTATTGAACGTGTGCCAGAGTTGTGCCAGAGTTGTGACAGAGTTGTGCCTAGTCTTGCCAGGGTTTTCCCAAAATTGTGCCAGAGCTGTGCCAGAGTTGTGCCAGAGTTCTACCAGAGTTGTGCCAGAGTTCTGCCAGAGTCGTGCCAGAGTTGTGCCAGAGTTGTGCCAGAGTTGTACCACAGTTATGCCATAGTTATGTCAGAATTGTGCCAAAGTTGTGAGAACATTATGCCAGAGTTGTGCCAGGGTTGTGGCAGAGTTGTGCCAGAGTTGTGCCAGAGTGGTGCCAGAGTTGTGCGAGAGTTATGCCAGAGTTGTGCCAGATTTGTACCAGAGTTGTACCAGATTTGTAACAGAGTTTTGCCAGAGTTGTGCGGTTGTTGTACTTGAGTTGTGTCAGAGTTGCGCCGGAGTTGTGCCAGAGTTGTGCCTGAGTTGTGCCAGAGTTGTGTGAGAGTTATGCCAGAGTTGTGCCAGAGTTATGCCAGATTTGTGCCAAAGTTGTGCCAGAGTTGTGCCACAGTTGTTCGATAGTTGTGCTTTAGTTGTAACAGAGTTGTGCCATAGTTGTACCAGAGTAGTGCCAGATTTGTACCGTATACATGCGAGAGTTGTGCCATATATGTCCTTGAGTTGCACCAGAGTTATGCCAGAGGTGTGCCAGAGTTCCGCAACAGTTGTGCCAAAGTTGTGCCAGAGTTGTGCCATAGTTGTGCTTGAGTTATGCCAGAGTAGTGCCAGAGTTGTGACAGAGTTGTACCAGAGGTGTGCCAAAGTTGTACCAGTGTTGTACAATAGTTGTGCCAGAGTTGTGCCGGAGTTGTGCCAGAGGTGTGCCAGATTTGTCCCATAGTTGTGCCAAAGTTGTGCTAAAGTTGTGCCAGAGTTGTACCAGAGTTGTGCCAGAGTAGTGCCAGAGTTGTACCAGAGTTGTGCCAGAGTTGTGCCAGAGTTGAGCCAGAGTTGTGCCAAAGTTGTACCACAGTTGTGCCGGAGTTGTGCCTGAGTTTTGCTAGAGTTGTGCCGGAGTTGTGCCAGGATGCTGCCAAAGTTGTAACAGAGTTGTGCCAGAGTTTTGCCAGAGTTGTGCCAGAGTTGTGCCAGAGTTGTGCCAGAGTTGTGCCAGAGTTGTACCATAGTTGTGCCAGAGTTCTGCCATAGGTTAGCTTGAGTTCTACCAGGGTTGTGCTATATTTGTGCCAGAGTTGTGCCAGAATTGTGCAATATTTGTGCCACAGTTTTGCCTGAATTGTTCCAGAGTTGTCCCAGTGTTATGCCATGAATGTGCCAGAATTTTGCCAGCGTTGTGCCAGAGTTGTGCCAGAGTTGTGCCAGAGTTGTTGCAGAGTTGTGTCAGAGATGTGCCAGGGTTGTGCCAGAGTTGTGCCAGTGTTGTGCCAGTGTTGTGCAAGAATAATACCAGAGTTGTGCGAGAGTTGTGCCAGGGTTGTGCAAGAAATGTGCTACAGATGTGCCATAGTTGTGCCAGAGTTGTACCAGAGTTGTGCCAGAGTTGTGCCAGCGTTCTGCCAAAGTTGTGCCAGAGTTGTGCCAGAGCTGTGCCATAGTTGTGCTAGAGTTGTGCTAGAGTTGTGGCAGAGTTGTGCTAGAGATTAGCCAGGGTTGCGCCAGAGTTGTGCCAGAGTTGTGCCAGAGCTGTGCAAGAGTTGTGCCAGGGGTGTGCGATAGTTGTGCCAGGGCTGTGCACGAGTTGTGCCAGAGCTGTGCCATAGTTGTGCCAGAGTTGTACCATAGTTGTGCCAGAGTTGTGCCAGAGTTCTGCCAAAGTTGTTCCAGAGTTGTGCCAGAGGTGTTTTAGAGTTGTGCCAGAGTTGTGCTAGAGTTTTGCTTGAGTTGTGCCATAGTCGTGCCAGATTTACCATAGTTGTGCCAGAGTTGTGGCATAGTTGTGCTTGAGTTCTGCCAGAGTTGTGCCAGAGTTGTGCCAGAGTTGTACCAGAGTTGTGCAAGAGTTGTGCCAGAGTTTTGTCTGAGTTGTGCTAGAGTTATGCCAGAGTTGAGCCAGAGTTGTGCCAGAGTTTAGCCAGAGTTGTGCCAGAGTTGTGCCAGTGTTGTGCCATAGTTGTGCCAGAGTTGTGCTAGACTTGTGCGAGAGTTGTGCCATAGTTATGCTGTAGTTGTGTTAGAGTTGTACCAGAGATGTGTCGGAGTTGTGCCAGAGTTGTGCCAGAGTTTTGCCAGAGTTGTGACAGAGTTGTATTGAACGTGTGCCAGAGTTGTGCCACAGTTGTGCCAGAGTTGTGCCTAGTCTTGCCAGAGTTGTCCCGAAATAGTGTCGGAGTTGTGCCAGAGTTGAGCCAGAGTTCTACCAGAGTTGTGCCAGAGTTCTGCCAGAGTCGTACCAGAGTTGTGCCAGAGTTGTGCCAGAGTTGTACCACAGTTATTCCATAGTTATGTCAGAGTTGTGCCAAAGTTGTGAGAACGTTATGCCAGAGTTGTGCCAGAAAATGTGTGAGAGTTATGCCAGAGTTGTGCCAGAGTTATGTTAGAGTTGTGCCAACGTTTTGCCAGAGTTGTGCCACAGTTGTGCGATACTTGTGCTTGAGTTGTAACAGAGTTGTGCCACAGTTGTACCAGAGTAGTGCCAGATTTTTACCGTATACATGCAAGAGTTGTGCCATAGATGTCCTTGAGTTGCGCCAGAGTTCTGCCAGAGGGGTGCCAGAGTTGTGCAACAGTTGTGCCAAAGTTGTGCCAGAGTTGTGCCATAGTTGTGCTTGAGTTATGCCAGAGTTGTGCCAGAGTTGTACCAGAGTTGTGCCAAATTTGTACCAGTGTTGTACAATAGTTGTTCCAGAGTTGTGCCGGAGTTGTGCCAGAGGTGTGCCAGATTTGTGCCATAGTTGTGCCAGAGTTGTGCTATAGTTGTGCCAGAGTTGTACCAGAGTTGTGCCAGAGTAGTGCCAGAGTTGTGCCAGAGTTGTTCGAGTGTTGTTTCAGTGTTGTGCCTGAGTTGTGCCACAGTTGTACAACAGTTGTTCCAGAGTTGTACCAAAGTTGTGCCAGAGTTGTGCCAGAGTTGACCCAGAGTTGTGCCAAAGTTGTGCCACAGTTGTGCTGGAGTTATGCCTGAGTTTTGCCAGAGTTTTGCCGGAGTTGTGCCAGCATGCTGCCAAAGTTGTAACAGAGTTGTGCCAGATTTTTGCCAGAGTTGTGCCGGAGTTGTGCCAGAGTTGTGCCAGAGTTGTGCCAGAGTTGTGCCAGAGTTGTACCATAGTTGTGCCAGAGTTCAGCCATAGGTGTGCTTGAGTTCTACCAGGGTTGTGGCATATTTGTGCCAGAGTTGTGCCAAAGTTGTGCAAGATATGTGCCACAGTTTTGCCTGAATTGTGCCAGAGTTGTGCCAGTGTTGTGCCATAAATGTGCCAGAATTTTGCCAGCGTTGTACCAGAGTTGTGCCAGAGTTGTGCCAGAGTTGTGCCAGAGTTGTGGCAGAGTTGTGTCAGAGATGTGCCAGGGTTGTGCCAGAGTTGTGCCAGAGTTGTGCCAGTGTTGAGCAATAATTGTACCAGAGTTGTTCGATAATTGTGCCAGGGTTGTGCAAGAATTGTGCCACAGATGTGCCATAGTTGTGCCAGAGTTGTACCAGAGTTCTGCCAGAGTTGTGCCAGCGTTCTGCTAAAGTTGTGCCAGAGTTGTGCCAGAGCTGTGCCATAGTTGTGCTAGAGTTGTGCTAGAGTTGTGCCAGAGTTGTGCCAGAGATTAGCCAGGGTAGTGCCAGAGTTGTGCCAGAGTTGTGCCAGAGCTGTGCAAGAGTTGTGCCAGGGGTGTGCGATAGTTGTGCCAGGGTTGTGCACGAGTTGTGCAAGAGTTGTGCCATAGTTGCGCCAGAGTTGTGCCATAGTTGTGCCAGAGTTGTGCCAGAGTTCTGCCAAAGTTGTGCCATAGTTGTGCCAGAGGTGTGTTAGAGTTGTGCCAGAGTTGTGCCAGAGTTGTGCCAGAGCTGTGCAAGAGTTGTGCCAGAGGTGTGCGATAGTTGTGCCAGGGTTGTGCACGAGTTGTGCCAGAGTTGTGCCATAGTTGCGCCAGAGTTGTGCCAGAGTTGTGCCAGAGCTGTGCAAGAGTTGTGCCAGGGGTGTGCGATAGTTGTGCCAGGGTTCTGCACGAGTTGTGCAAGAGTTGTGCCATAGTTGCGCCAGAGTTGTGCCATAGTTGTGCCAGAGTTGTGCCAGAGTTCTGCCAAAGTTGTGCCATAGTTGTGCCAGAGGTGTTTTAGAGTTGTGCCAGAGTTGTGCCATAGTCGTGCCAGATTTGTACCATAATTGTGCCACAGTTGTGCCATAGTTGTGCATGAGTTCTACCAGAGTTGTACCAGAGTTGTGCAAGAGTTGTGCCAGAGTTTTGTCTGAGTTGTGCTAGAGTTATGCCAGAGTTGTGCCAGAGTTGTGCCAGAGTTTTGCAAGAGTTGTGCCAGAGTTGTGCCAGCGGTGTGCCATAGTTGTGCCAGAGTTGTGCTAGAGTTGTGCCAGAGTTGTGCCATAGTTATGCTAGAGTTGTGTTAGAGTTGTACCAGAGATGTGCCGGAGTTGTGACAGAGTTGTGCCGGAGTTTTGCCAGTGTTGTGCCAGAGTTGTGCCAGAGTTGTGCCTAGTCTTGCCAGGGTTGTCCCGAAATTGTGCCAGAGTTGTGCCAGAGTTGTGCCAGAGTTGTACCAGAGTTGTGCCAGAGTTCTGCCATATTCGTGCCAGAGTTGTGCCAGAGTTGTGCCAGAGTTGTACCACAGTTATGCCATAGTTATGTCAGAGTTGTGCCAAAGTTGTGAGAACGTTATGCCAGAGTTGTGCCAGAGTTGTGTGAGAGTTATGCCAGAGTTGTGCCAAAGTGGTGCCAGATTTGTGCGAGAGTTATGCCAGATTTGGGCCAGATTTGTACCATAGTTGTACCAGAGTTGTGCCAGAGGTATGCCAGAGTTGTGCGGTTCTTGTGCTTCAGTTGTGTCAGAGTTGCGCCGGAGTTGTGCCATAGTTGTGCCAGAGTTGTGCCAGAGTTGTGCAAGAGTTATGCCAGAGTTGTGCCAGAGTTATGCCAGAGTTGTGCCAAAGTTCTGCCAGAGTTGTGCCACAGTTGTGTGATAGTTATGCTTGAGTTGTAACAGAGTTGTGCCATAGTTGTACCAGAGTAGTGCCAGATTTGTACCGTATTCATGCGAGAGTTGTGCCATAGATGTTCTTGAGTTGCGCCAGAGTTATGCCAGAGGTGGGCCAGAGTTGTGCAACAGTTGTGCCAAAGTTGTGCCAGAGTTGTGCTATAGTTGTGCTCTATGTATGCCAGAGAAGTGCCAGAGTTGTGCCAGAGTTGTACCAGAGTTGTGCCAAAGTTGTACCAGTGTTGTACAATAGTTGTGCCAGAGTTGTGCTGGAGTTGTGCCAGAAGTGTGCCAGATTTGTGCCATAGTTGTGCCAAAGTTGTGCTAGAGTTGTGCCAGAGTTGTACCAGAGTTGTGCCAGAGTAGGGCCAGAGTTGTGCCAGAGTTGTGCCAGTGATGTTCCAGTGTTATGCCTGGGTTGTGCCACAGTTTTGCAACAGTTGTTCCGGAGTTGTACCAGAGTTGTGCCAGAGTTGTGCCAGAGTTGAACCAGAGTTGTGCCAAAGTTGTGCCACAGTTGTGCCGGAGTTGTGCCTGAGTTGTGCCTGAGTTGTGCCGGAGTTGTGCCGGAGTTGTGCCAGCATGCTGCCAAAGTTGTAAGAGAGTTGTGCCAGATTTTTTCCAGAGTTGTGCCAGAGTTGTGCCAGAGTTGTGCCAGAGTTTTGCCAGAGTTGTGCCAGAGTTGTAACATAGTTGTGCCAGCGTTCTGCCATAGGTGTGCTTGAGTTCTACCAGAGTTGTGCCATAGTTGTGCCAGAGTTGTGCCAAAGTTGTCCAAGATTTGTGCCACAGTTTTGCCTGAATTTTGCCAAAGTTGTCCCAGTGTTGTGCCAGAAATGTGCCAGAATTTTGCCAGCGTTGTGCCAGAGTTGTGCCAGAGTTGTGCCAGAGTTGTGCCAAAGTTGTGGCAGAGTTGTGCCAAACATGTGCCAGGGTTGTGCTAGAGTTGTGCCAGAGTTATGCCAGTGTTGTGTAAAATTTGTACCAGAGTTGTGCAAGAATTGTGCCAGGGTTGTGCAAGAATTGTGCCACAGATGTGCCATAGTTGTGCCAGAGTTGTACCAGAGTTGTGCCAGAGTTGTGCCAGCATTCTGCCAAAGTTGTGCCAGAGTTGTGCCAGAGGTGTGCCAGAGTTGTGCCAGAGTTGTGCTAGAGTTTTGCTTGAGTTGTGCCAGAGTTGTGCCAGAGTTGTACCATAGTTGTGCCAGAGTTGTTCCATGGTTGTGCTTGAGTTCTGCCAGAGTTGTGCCAGAGTTGTGCCAGAGTTGTGCGATAGTTGTGCAAGAGTTGTGCCAGAGTTTTGCTTGAGTCGTGCTAGAATTGTGCCAGAGTTGTGCCAGGGTTGTGCCAGAGTTTTGCCAGAGCTGTGCCAAAGTTGTGCCAGAGTTGTACCAGAGTTGTGCCAGAGTTGTTCCAGAGTTGTACGAGAGTTATGCCAGAGTTGTGCCAGATTTGTACCAGAGTTGTACCAGAGTTGTGCCAGAGTTGTGCCAGAGTTGTGCGGTTGTTGTGCTTCAGTTGTGTCAGAGTTGCGCCGGAGTTGTGCTATAGTTGTGCCAGAGTTGTGCCAGAGTTGTGCGAGAGTTATGCCAGATTTGTGCCATAGTTATGCCAGAGTTGTGCCAAAGTTGTGCCAGAGTTGTGCCACAGTTGTGTGATAGTTGTGCTTGAGTTGTAACAGAGTTGTGCCAAAGTTGTACCAGAGTAGTGCCAGATTTGTACCGTATTCATGCGAGAGTTGTGCAATACATGTCTTTGAGTTGCGCCAGAGTTATGCCAGAGGTGTGCCAGAGTTGTGCAACAGTTGTGCCAAAGTTGTGCCAGAGTTGTGCCATAGTTGTGCTTGAGGTATGCCAGAGAAGTGCCAGAGTTGTGCCAGAGTTGTACCAGAGTTGTGCCAAAGTTGTACCAGTGTTGTACAATAGTTGTGCCAGAGTTGTACCGGAGTTGTGCCAGAAGTGTGCCAGATTTGTGCCATAGTATTGCCAAAGTTGTGCTAGAGTTGTGCCAGAGTTGTACCAGAGTTGTGCCAGAGTAGTGCAAGAGTTGTGCCAGAGTTCTGCCAGTGATGTGCCAGTGTTATGCCTGAGTTGTGCCACATTTGTGCAACAGTTGTTCCAGAGTTGTACCAGAGTTGTGCCAGAGTTGTGCCAGAGTTGAATCAGAGTTGTGCCAAAGTTGTGGCACAGTTGTGCTGGAGTTGTGCCTGAGTTGTGCCAGAGTTGTGCCGGAGTTGTGCCAGCATGCTGCCAAAGTTGTAAGAGAGTTGTGTCAGAGTTTTTCCAGAGTTGTGCCAGAGTTGTGCCAGAGTTGTGCCAGAGTTGTGCCAGAGTTGTGCTAGATTTGTAACATAGTTGTGCCAGAGTTGTGCCATAGGTGTGCTTAAGTTCTACCAGAGTTGTGCCATAGTTGTGCCAGAGTTGTGCCAAAGTTGTCCAAGATTTGTGCCACCGTTTTGCCTGAATTGTGCCATAGTTGTCCCAGTGTTGTGCCAGAAATGTGCCAGAATTTTGCCAGTGTTGTGCCAGAATTGTGCCAGAGTTGTGCCAGAATTGTGCCAGAGTTGTGGCAGAGTTCTGCCAAACATGTGCCAGGGTTGTGCTAAAGTTGTGCCAGAGTTATGCCAGTGTTGTGCAAAAACTGTACCAGAGTTGTGCAAGAGTTGTGACAGGGTTGTGCAATAATTGTACTACAGATGTGCCATAGTTGTGCCAGAGTTGTACCAGAGTTGTGCCAGAGTTGTTCCAGCGTTCTGCCAAAGTTGTGCCAGAGTTGTGCCAGAGGTGTGCCAGAGTTGTGCCAGAGTTGTGCTAGAGTTTTGCTTGAGTTGTGCCAGCGTTGTGCCAGAGTTGTACCATAGTTGTGCCAGATTTGTGCCATGGTTGTGCTTGAGTTCTGCCAGAGTTGTGCCAGAGGTGTGCCAGAGTTGTGCGATAGTTGTGCAAGAGTTTTTCCAGAGTTTTGCTTGAGTCGTGCTACAGTTGTGCCAGAGTTGTGCCAGGGTTGTGCCAGAGTTTTGCCATAGCTGTGCCAAAGTTGTGCCAGAGTTGTGCCAGAGTTGTGCCAGCGTTGTGCCAGATTTGTGCCATAGTTGTGTCAGAGTTGTGTTAGAGTTGTGCCAGGGTTGTGCCGGAGTTGTGCCAGAGTTGTGCCAGAGTTGTGCCAGAGTTGTGCTAGAGTTTTGCCATGGTTGTGCCATAATCGTGCCAGAGTTGTGGCAGAGTTGTGCCAGAATTGTGCCAGAGTTGTGCCAAAGTTGAGCGAGAGTCTTGCCATAGTTGTGCCAAAGTTGTGCCAGAGTTATACCACAGTTATGCCATAGTTCTGCCAGAGTTGTACCAGAGTTGTGCGAAACAGATGCCAGAGTTGTGTCAGAGTTGTGCCAGAGTTGTGCCAAAGTTGTGCCAGAGTTGTGCCAGAGTTGTTCGATAGTTGTGCTTGAGTTGTGACAGAGCTGTACCGGAGTTGTGCCCGAGTCGTGCCAGAGTTCTGCCAGAATTGTGCGAGAGTTATGCCAGAGTTGTGCCTGAGTTTTGCCTGAGTTGTGCCAAAGTTGTTCCAGAGTTGTGCCAGAGTTGTGCCAGATTTGTACCATATGTATGCAAGATTTTTGCCATAGTTTTCCTTGCATTGTGCCAGAGTTGTGCAAGAGTTGTGCCAGAGTTGTGCCAGAGTTGTGCCAGAGTTGTGCCAGAGTTGTGCCAGAGTTGTGCCAGAGTTGTGCCAGATTTGTACCATATGTATGCAAGATTTTTGCCATAGTTTTCCTTGCATTGTGCCAGAGTTGTGCAAGAGTTGTGCCAGAGTTGTGCCAGAGTTGTGCCAGAGTTGTGCCAGAGTTGTGCCAGAGTTGTGCCAGAGTTGTGCCAGAGTCGTGCCAGAGCTGTGCCAGAGTTTTGCCAAAGATGTGCCATAGTTGTGCAAAAGTTGTACCGGAGTTATGCCAGAGTTGTGCCATAGTTGTGCCAGAGTTGTGCTCGAATTGTGCCTGAGTTGTGCCAGAGTTGTGCCAGAGTTGTGCCGGAGTTGTGCCAGGGTTCAGCCACAGTTGTGCCAGAGTTGTGCCTTAGGTGTGCAAGAGTTGCGCCATAGTTGTGCCAGTGTTCTGCCAAAATTTTAACTGAGTTGTGCCACGGTTCTGCCAGAATTGTGCCAGATTTGTGCCAAAGTATTTCCGGAGTTGTGCCAGAGTTGTACCATAGTTGTGCCAGAGTTGTGCCATGGATGTGCTTGAGTTCTGCCAGAGTTATGCCAGAGTTGTGCCAGAATTGTGCCAGAGTTGTGAAATAGATGTGCCACATTTTTCCCTGGTTTGTTCTATGATTGTGCCAGTGTTGTTCCAGGAATGTGCCAGATTTGTACCAGGGTTGTGCTAGAGTTGTGCCAGAATTGTGCCATACTTGTACCAGAGTAGTGCCAGAGATGTGCCAGGGTTGTGCCAGAGTTGTGCCAGAGTTGTGCCCGAATTGTGCAGAAGTTGTGCCAGAGCTGTGCGAGTGTTGTGCCAGGTTTGTGCATGAGTTGTGCCAGAGTTGAGCCATAGTTGGGCCAAAATTGTGCCAGAGTTGTGCCAGAGTTGTGCAAGAGTTGTGCCAGCGTTCTGCCAAAGTTGTGCCAGAGATTTTCCAGAGGTGTTCCAGAGTTGTGCCAGAGTTGTGCTAGAGTTTTGACTGAACTGTGCCAGAGTTGTACCATGGTTGTGCAAGAGTTTTGCCTTTGATGTGCTTAACTTCTGCCACAGTTTTGCCAGATTTGTGCCAGTGTTGTGGGAGAGTTGTGCAAGAGTTCTGCCACATTTTTGCCTGTGTCTTGCTATAGTTGTGCCAGATTTGTGCCAGAGTTGTGCCAGAGTTTTGCCAGAGTTGTCCCATAGGCGTGCCAGAGTTGTGCCAGAGCTGTGCCAGAGTTGTGCCAGAGTTGTGCCAGAGTTGTGCCATAGTTGTTCCAGAGTCGTGTGACATTGTTCCAGAGAGGTGCCAAACTTGTGCCACAGTTGTGCCAGAGTTGTGCCAGAGCTGTGCCGGAGTGGTGCCATAGTTGTGCCAGGGTTGTGCGAGAGTTATGCCAGAGGTGTGCCAGAGTTTTGCCATAGTTGTGCCAGAGTTGAACCAGAGTTGTGACAGAGACGTGCCAAGGTTGTGCCAGAGTTGTGCGATCGTTATGCCAGAGTTGTGCCAGAGTTGTACCAGAGTTGTGCCAGAGTTGTGCGAGAGTTATGCCAGAGTCCTGCCAGAGTTGTGAAAGAGTTGTCCCGGAGTTGTGCCAGAGTTGTGCCAGAGCTGTGCCAGAATTCTGACAGAGATGTGCCAGGGTTGTGCCACAATTGTGCCAGAGTTGTGCCAGAGTTGTGCCAGAGTTGTGCAAGAGTTATGCCAGAGTCGTGCCAGAGTTGTGCCAGAGTTGTACAAGACTTGTACCACAGTTATGCCATAGTAATGCCAGAGTTGTGACACAGTTGTGCCACAGTTTTGCCACACTTGTGCCAGAGTTGTGCTAGAGTTGTGCCATGTTTGTGCCATAGTTGTGCCAGAGTTGTGCTAGTGTTGTGCCAGAGTTCTGCCAGAATTGGCCAGACATGTACCAGAGTTGTGCCACAGTTGTGCCAGAGTTGTGCCAGAGTTGTGCCAGAGTTGTGCCAGAGTTGTGCCAGAGGTTTGCCAGAGTTGTGCCAGAGTTGTGCCAGAGGTTTGCGAGAGTTGTGCCAGAGTTGTGCCAGAGGTTTGCGAGAGTTGTGCCAGAGTTGTGCCAGAGGTTTGCGAGAGTTGTGCCAGAGTTGTGCCAGAGGTTTGCGAGAGTTGTGCCAGAGTTGTGCCAGAGGTTTGCGAGAGTTGTGCCAGAGTTGTGCCAGAGGTTTGCGAGAGTTGTGCCAGAGTTGTGCCAGAGGTTTGCGAGAGTTGTGCCAGAGTTGTGCCAGAGGTTTGCGAGAGTTGTGCCAGAGTTGTGCCAGAGGTTTGCGAGAGTTGTGCCAGAGTTGTGCCAGAGGTTTGCGAGAGTTGTGCCAGAGTTGTGCCAGAGGTTTGCGAGAGTTGTGCCAGAGTTGTGCCAGAGGTTTGCGAGAGTTGTGCCAGAGTTGTGCCAGAGGTTTGCGAGAGTTGTGCCAGAGTTGTGCCAGAGGTTTGCGAGAGTTGTGCCAGAGTTGTGCCAGAGGTTTGCGAGAGTTGTGCCAGAGTTGTGCCAGAGGTTTGCGAGAGTTGTGCCAGAGTTGTGCCAGAGGTTTGCGAGAGTTGTGCCAGAGTTGTGCCAGAGGTTTGCGAGAGTTGTGCCAGAGTTGTGCCAGAGGTTTGCGAGAGTTGTGCCAGAGTTGTGCCAGAGGTTTGCGAGAGTTGTGCCAGAGTTGTGCCAGAGGTTTGCGAGAGTTGTGCCAGAGTTGTGCCAGAGGTTTGCGAGAGTTGTGCCAGAGTTGTGCCAGAGGTTTGCGAGAGTTGTGCCAGAGTTGTGCCAGAGGTTTGCGAGAGTTGTGCCAGAGTTGTGCCAGAGGTTTGCGAGAGTTGTGCCAGAGTTGTGCCAGAGGTTTGCGAGAGTTGTGCCAGAGTTGTGCCAGAGGTTTGCGAGAGTTGTGCCAGAGTTGTGCCAGAGGTTTGCGAGAGTTGTGCCAGAGTTGTGCCAGAGGTTTGCGAGAGTTGTGCCAGAGTTGTGCCAGAGGTTTGCGAGAGTTGTGCCAGAGTTGTGCCAGAGGTTTGCGAGAGTTGTGCCAGAGTTGTGCCAGAGGTTTGCCAGAGTTGCACCAGAGATGTGCCAGACTTGTGCCAGAGTTGTGCCAGAGTTGCGCCAGAGTTGTGCCAGAGTTGTGTCTGAGTTGTGCCAGAGCTGTGCCAGAGTTGTGTCAGAGTTGTGCCAGAGTTGTGCCACAGTTGTGTCAGATTTGTGTCTGAGTTGTGCCAGAGTTGTGCCAGAGTTGTGCCAGAGTTGTGCCAGAGTTGTGCCACAGTTGTGCCACAGTTGTGCCTGAGTTGTGCCAGAGTTGTGCTAGAGTTGTGCCAGCGTTCTGCCAAAGTTATAACATTGTTGTGCTAGAGTGTCGCTAATGTTGTGCCAAAATTGTGCCAGAGTTGTAACAGAGCTGTGTCAGAGTTGTGCCAAATTGTGCCATAGTTGTGCCAAAGTTGTGCCATAGGTGTGCTTGAGTTCTGCCATTGTTGTGCCAGAGTTGTTCCAGAGTTGTGCCAGAGTTGTGCAAGAGTTGTGCCTCATATTTTCCTGAATTGTGCTAAAGTTGTGCCAGTGTTGTGCTAGAAATATGCCAGAGTTGTGCCAAACTTGTACTGGAGTTGTGCCAGAGTTGTGCCATAGTTGTGCCATAGTTGTGCCAGAGATGTGCCAGGGTTCTGCTAGAGTTGTTCGAGAGTAGTGCCAGAGTTGTGCAAGAGTTGTGCCACAGTTTTTCCAGAATTGTGCTAGAGTTGTGCCAGTGTTGTCCCATAAATGTGCCAGCGTTGTGCCAGAGTTGTTCCAAAGTTGTGCCAGAGTTGTGCCAAAGTTGTGACAGAGATGTGCCAGGGTTGTGCCAGAGTTGTGCGAGAGTTATGCCAGAGTTGTGCAAGAGTTGTGCCAGAGTTGTGCCAAAGTTGTGACAGGGTTGTGCAAGAGTTGTGCCAGAGTTTTGCCATAGTTCTTCCAGAGTGTTGCCAGAGTTTTGCCATAGTTCTGCCAGAGTTCTGCCAATGTTGTGTTAGAGTTGTGCCAGGGATATGTCAACATTGTGCCAGTGTTGTGCTAGAGTTTTACCTGAGCTGTGCGAGGGTTGTGCCAGAGTTTTGCCTAAGTCATGCTAGAGTTGTGCCAGAGTTGTGCCACAGTTGTGCCAGAGTTTTGTCAGAGTTGTACCAGATGTGTGCCAGAGATGTTCCAGAGTTGTGACAGAGTTGTGTTAGAATTGTGCCAGAGTTGTGCCAGAGTTGTGCCAGAGTTGTGCCAGAGTTGTGCCAGAGTTGTGCCAGATTTGTACCAAAGTTGTACCAGAGTTGTGCCAGAATTGTGCCAGAGTTGTGCCAGAGTTGTGCCAGAGTTGTGCCAGAGTTGTGCCAGAGTTGTGCCAGATTTGTACCAAAGTTGTACCAGAGTTGTGCCAGAATTGTGCCAGAGTTGTGCCAGAGTTGTGCCAGAGTTGTGCCATAATCGTGCTAGAGTTGTGCCAGAGCTGTGCCAGAGTTGTACCACAGTTATGCCATAGTTGTGCCAGAGTTGTGCCAGAGTTCTGCAAAAGTTATGCTAGAGTTGTAACAGAGTTTTGCCAGAGTTGTGCCATAGTTGTGCAAGAGTTGTGCCAGAGTTGTTCAATAGCTGTGCTTGAGTTGTGACAGAGCTGTGCCGGAGTTGTGCCAGATTTGTGACATAGTTCTGCCATAATTGTGCAAGAGTTATGCCAGAGTTGTGCCAGAAATTCGCCAGAGTTGTGCCATATTTGTGCCAGAGTTGTGCGAGATTTGTATGATATCTATACGAGAGTTTTCCCATAGTTGTCCTTGCGGTGTGCCAGAGTTGTGCCAGAGTTGTGCCAGAGTTGTGCCAGAGTTGTTCCAAAGTTGTGCCAGAGTTGTGCTTGAGTTGTGCCTGTGTTGTGCCATAGTTATGCCAGATTTGTGCCAGAGTTCTGCCAGGGTTGTGCCACAGTTGTGCCGGAGTTGTGCCTTAGTTGAGCCAGAGTTGTGCCAGAGTTGTGCCAGTGTTCTGCCAAAGTTGTCACAGAGTTGTGCCATATTTGTGGTTTAGGGTTTAGGGTTTAGGGTTTAGGGTTTAGGGTTTAGGGTTTAGGGTTTAGGGTTTAGGGTTTAGGGTTTAGGGTTTAGGGTTTAGGGTTTAGGGTTTAGGGTTTAGGGTTTAGGGT
>SZWC01000279.1:464951-491768 GCA_023375785.1 Penium margaritaceum | reverse complement strand
TGGAAACTGGGTTGGAACTTGGGATGGAAGTTGAGATGGTAGTCGGGTTCGATGTTGGGTTGGAAGATAGGTTGGGAGCTGGGTTGGAAGTTGGGTTGGAAGCAAGGTTGGAAGTTGAGCTGGAAGTTGGGTTGGAAGTTAGGTTGGAAGTTGGATTGGAAGTTGGGTTGGAAGTGGAGTTGGAAGCTGCATTGAACGTTGGGTTGGAAGTTGGGTTGAAAGTTGGGTTGGAAGCTGGGTTGGAACTTGGGTTGGATGTTGGATTGAATGTTGGGTTGGAAGCTAGGTTGGAAGCTTGCTTGGAATTTGGGTTGGAAGGTGGGTTGGAAGTTGGGCTGGACATTGGGCTTGAAGTTGGGATGGAAGGTGGGATGGAAGTTGGGTTGGAAGTTGGGCTGGAAGTTGGGCTGGAAGTTGGGTTGAAAGTTGGGTTGGAAGTTGGGCTTTAAATTGGGTTAGAAGTTGGGTTGGAAGTAGGGTTGGATGTTGGGTCGGAAGTTGGGTTGGTAGTTGGGATGGAAGTTGGGATTAATGTTGGGCTATAAGTTGGGTTGGAAGTTGGGTTGGAAGTTGGGTTGGAAGTTGGGTTTGAAGTTGGGATGGAAGGTGGGATGGAAGTTGGGTTCGAAGTTGGGTTGGAAGTTGGGTTGGAAGATGGATTGGAAGTTGGGTTGGAAGTTGGGTTGGAATTTAGGTTGGAAACTGGGTTGGAACTTGGGATGGAAGTTGAGATGGTAGTCGGGTTCGATGTTGGGTTGGAAGATAGGTTGGGAGCTGGGTTGGAAGTTGGGTTGGAAGCAAGGTTGGAAGTTGAGCTGGAAGTTGGGTTGGAAGTTGGGTCGGAAGTTGGATTGGAAGTTGGGTTGGAAGTGGAGTTGGAAGTTGTGTTGAACGTTGGGTTGGAAGTTGGGTTGAAAGTTGGGTTGGAAGCTGGGTTGAAAGTTGGGTTGGAAGTTAAATTGAATGTTGGGTTGGAAGCTAGGTTGGAAGCTTGCTTGGAATTTGGGTTGGAAGGTGGGTTGGAAGTTGGGTTGGAAGTTGGGTTGGACATTGGGCTTGAAGATGGGATGGAAGGTGGGATGGAAGTTGGGTTTGAAGTTGGGCTGGAAGTTGGGCTGGAAGTTGGGTTGAAAGCTGGGTTGGAAGTTGGGCTTTAAATTGGGTTAGAAGTTGGGTTGGAAGTAGGGTTGGATGTTGGGTCGAAAGTTGGGTTGGTAGTTGGGACGGAAGTTGGGATTAATGTTGGGCTATAAGTTGGTTTGGAAGTTGGGTTGGAAGTTGGGATGGAAGTTGGGTTGGAAGTTGGGTTGGAAATTGGGTTGGAAGTTGGGTTGGAAGTTTGCCTGGAAGTTGGGTTGAAAATTGGGTTGGAAGTTGGGTTGAAATTGGGGCTGAAAGCTGGTTTGAAAGTTGGGTTGGACGCTGAGTTGGAAGTTGGGTCGGAAGTTGGGTTTGAAGTTGGGATGGAAGGTGGGATGGAAGTTGGGTTCGAAGTTGGGTTGGAAGTTGGGTTGGAAGATGGATTGGAAGTTGGGTTGGAAGTTGGGTTGGATGTTGAGCTTGAAGGTTGGTTGGAATATGGGTTGAATGTTGGGTTGGATGTTTGATTGGAAGTTGGGTTGGTAGTTGGGATGGATGTTGCGATGGAAGTTGGGTTAGAAGTTGGGTTGGAAGTTGCGTTGGAAGTTGGGTTGGAAGTTGGGTTGGAAGTTGGGTTGGAAGTTGGGTTGGAAGTTGGGTTGGAAGTTGGGTTGGAAGTTTGGTTGGAAGTTGGGCTGGAAGTTGGGTTGAAGTTGGGTTGGAAGTTGGGTTGGACGTTGGGTTGGAAGTTGGGTTGGAAGTTTGGTTGGAAGTTTCGATGTAAGTTGGGTTGGAAGATGGGTTGGAAGTTGGGTTGGGAGTTGCGTCTGAAGTTGGGTTAGAAGTTGGGTTGGAAGTTGGGTTGGAAGTTGGGATGGAAGTTGGGATGGAAGTTGGGTTGGATGTTGGGTTTGAAGTTGGGTAGGAAGTTGTGTTAGAAGTTTGGTTGGGAGTCAGGTTGGAAGTTGGGTCAGGTGTTGGGATGCAAGTTGGGTTGGACACAAGGTTGGATGTTGAAATGGAAGTTTGGATGGAAGTTGGGTTCGAAGCTCGGTTGGAAGTTGGGTTGGAAGTTGGGTTGGAAGTTGGGTTGGAAGTTGGGTTGGAAGTTGAGCTGGAACCTGGGTTGGAAGTTGGGTTGAAAGTTGGGTTGGAAGTTGGGTTGGAAGGTGTGTTGGAAGTTGGGCTGGAAGTTGGGTTGGAAGTTGGGCTGGAATTTGGGTTGGAATTTGGGTTGGAAGTTGGGTTGCAAGTTGGGTTGGACGTTGGGATGGAAGTTGGGTTGGAAGTTGGGTTGGAAGTTGGGATGGAAGTTGGGTTGGAAGTTGGGATGGAAGTTGGGTAGAAAGTTGGATTGGAAGTTTGTTTGAATGTTGGGTTGCAAGCTGGGTTTGAAGTTGGGTTGAAAGTTGGGTTGGAAGCTGGGTTGGATGTTGGGTTGCAAGCTGGGTTGGAAGTAGGGTTGGAAGTTGGGCTGGAAGTTGGGTTGAAAGTTGGGTTGGAAGCTGGGGAGAAAGTTGGGTTGGAGTTTGCGTTGGACGTTGAGTTGGAAATGGGGTTGGATGTTGGGCTGGAAATTGGGTTGGAAGTTGTGTTAGAAGTTGGGATGAAAGTTGGGTTGGAAGTTGGGTCGGGAGTTGGGTTGGAAGTTGGATTGGAAACTGGGTTGGATGTTGGGATGGAAGTTTAGATGGAAGCTGGGTTGGAAGTTGGGTTGGAAGTTGGGTTGGAAGTTGGGTTGGAAGTTGGGTTGGAAGTTGAGTTGGAAGTTGGGTTGGAAGTTGGGTTGGAAGTTGGGTTGGAAGTTGGGTTGGAAGTGGGTTCGAAGTTGGGTTGAACGTTGCGTTGGAAGTTGGGTTGAACGTTGGGTTGGAATTTGGGTTGGAATTTGGGCTGGAAGTTGGGTTGCAAGTTGGGTTGGACATTGGGATGGAAGTTATGTTGCAAGTTGGATGGAAGTTGGGAAGGATGTTGGGTTGGAAGTTGGGATGGAAGTTGGGTAGAAAGTTGGATTGGAAGTTTGGTTGAATGTTGAGTTGCAAGCTGGGTTTGAAGTTGGGTTGAAAGTTGGGTTGGAAGCTGGGTTGGATGTTGGGTTGGAAGTTGGGATGGAAGTTGGGTAGAAAGTTGGATTGGAAGTTTGGTTGAATGTTGAGTTGCAAGCTGGGTTTGAAGTTGGGTTGAAAGTTGGGTTGGAAGCTGGGTTGGATTTTGGGTTGGAAGCTGGGTTGGAAGTAGGGTTGGAAGTTGGGCTGGAAGTTGGGTTGGAAGTTGGGTTGAAAGTTGGGTTGGAAGCTGGGTAGAAAGTTGGGCTGGAGTTTGCGTTGGACGTTGAGTTGGAAATGGGGTTGGATGTTGGGTTGGAAATTGGGTTGGAAGTTGTGTTAGAAGTTGGGATGAAAGTTGCGTTGGAAGTTGGGTCGGGAGTTGGGTTGGAAGTTGGATTGGAAACTGGGTTGGATGTTGGGATGGAAGTTTAGATGGAAGCTGGGTTCGAAGTTGGGTTGGAAGTTGGGTTGGAAGTTGGGTTGGAAGTTGAGTTGGAAGTTGGGTTGGAAGTTGAGTTGGAAGTTGGGTTGGAATTTGGGTTGGAACTTGGGTTGGAAGTTGGGTTGGAAGGTGGGTTGGAAGTTGGGTTGAACGTTGCGTTGGAAGTTGGGTTGAACGTTGGGTTGGAAGTTGGGTTGGAAATTCGGCTGGAAGTTGGGTTGGAAGTTGGGTTGGAATTTGGGTCGGAATTTGGGTTGGAAGTTGGGTTGCAAGTTGAGTTGGACATTGGGATGGAAGTTATGTTGCAAGTTGGATGGAAGTTGGGATGGATGTTGGGTTGGAAGTTGGGATGGAAGTTGGGTAGAAATTTGGGTAGGAAGTTTGGTTGAAGTATGGGTTGGAAGTTGGGTTCGAAGTTGGGTTGAAAATTGGGTTGGAAGCTGGGTTGGACGTTCGGTTGGAAGCTGGGTTGGAAGCAGGGTTGGAAGTTGGGTTGGAAGTTGGGTTGGAAGTTGGGTTGAAAGTTGGGTTGGAAGTTGGGTTGGAAGTTGGGTTGGAATTTGGGTTGGACGTTGGGTTTGAAGTTGATTTGGAAGTTGGGTTGGAAATTGGGTTTCAAGTTGAGATGGAAGGTGGGACGGAAATTGGCTTGAAAGTTGGGTTGGAAGTTGGGTTGGAAGTTGGGTTGGAATTTGGGTTGGACGTTGGGTTTGAAGTTGATTTGGAAGTTGGGTTGGAAATTGGGTTTCAAGTTGAGATGGAAGGTGGGGCGGAAATTGGGTTCAAAGTTGGGTTGGAAGTTGGGTTGGAAGTTGGGTACGAAGTTGGGCTAGTTGTTGGGTTGAAAGTAAGGTTGCAAGTTGGGTTGGACGTTTGGTTGGAAGTTGGGTAGGAAGTTGGGTTGGAAGTTGGGTTGGAAGTTGGGTACGAAGTTGGGCTAGTTGTTGGGTTGAAAGTAAGGTTGCAAGTTGGGTTGGACGTTTGGTTGGAAGTTGGGTAGGAAGTTGGGTTGGAAGTGGGGTTGGAAGTTAGGTTGGAAGTTTGGTTGGAAGTTTTGTTTGAAGTTGGGTTGGAAGATGGGTTGGAAGTTGGGTTGGAAATTGGCTTGGAAGTTGGGCTGGAAGTTGGGTTGGAAATTGGGTTGGAAGTTAGGATGGAAGTTGGTATGGAAGTTGGGTTGGAACTTGGGTTGAAAGTCGGGTTGGAAATTGGGTTGGAAGTTGGGTTGGAAGTTGGGTTGGAAGTTTGGTTGGAAGTTGGGTTGGAAGTGGGGATGGAAGTTGGGATGGAAGTTGGGTTGAAAGTTGGGTTGGAAGTTGGGTTGGAAGTTGGGTTGGAAGTTGGGATGGAAGTTGGGTTGGAAGTTGGGTTTTAAGTTGGGTTGGAAGTTTTGTTCGAAGTTGGATTGAAAGTTGGGTTGGAAGTTGGGCCGGTACTTGGGCTGGGAGCTGGGTTGGAAACTGGGTTGGATGTTGGGATGGAAGTTTAGATGGAAGTTGGGTTCGAAATGGGGTTGGAAGTTGGGTTGGAAGTTGGGATAGAAGTTGGGTTGGAAGTTGGGTTGAACGTTGGGTTGGAAGTTGGGTTGAACGTTGGGTTGGATGTTGGGTTGGAAGTTAGCCTGGAAGTTGGGTTGGAAGTTGGGTTGGAATTTGGGTTGGAAGTTGGGTTGGAAGTTGGGTTGAACGTTGGGTTGGAAGTTGGGTTGAACGTTGGGTTGGATGTTGGGTTGGAAGTTAGCCTGGAAGTTGGGTTGGAAGTTGGGTTGGAATTTGGGTTTGAAGTTGGGTTGCAAGTTGGGTTGGACGTTGGGATGGAAGTTTGGTTGGATGTTGGGTTGGAAGTTGGGTTGAAAGTTGGGTTGGAAGCTGGGTTGGAAGTTGGGTTGGAATTTGGGTTGGATGTTGGGTTGGAAGTTGGGTTGGATGTTGGGCTGGAAATTGGGTTTGAAGTTGGGATGGAAGGTGAGACGGAAATTGGGTTCAAAGCTGGGTTGTAAGTTGGGTTGGAAGTTGGGTTGGAAGTTGGGTTGAAGTGGGGCTAGAAGTTGGGTTGAAAGCTGGGTTGGACATTGGGTTGGACGTTTGGTTGGAAGTTGGGTAGGAAGCTGGGTTGGAAGTGGGGTTGGAAGTTGGATTAGATGTTTGGTTGGAAGTTTTGTTCGAAGTTGGGTTGGAAGATGGGTTGGAAAGTGGGTTGGAAGTTGGTTTGGAAGTTGGGCTGGAAGTTGGGTTGGAAGTTGGGTTGGAGGTTGGGATGGAAGTTGGTATGGAAGTTGGGTTGGAAGTTGGGCTGAAAGTTGGGTTGGAAGTTGTGTTGGAAGTTGGGTTGGAAGTTGGGTTGGGATCTGGGTTGAACGTTGGGTTTGAAGCTGGGTTAGAAGTTGGGTTGAAAGTTGGGTTGGTAGCAAGGTTGGAAGTTGGGTTGGAAGTTGGGTTGGAAACTGGGTTGGAAGTTGGGATGGAAGTTGACTTGGAAGTTGGGTACGAAGCTGGGTTGGAAGTTGGGTTGGAAGCTGGGTTCGAAGTTGGGTTGGATGTTGGGTTGGAGGTTGAGCTGGAAGTTGGGCTGGAAGTTGGGTTGGAAGTTTGGTTGGAAGTTGGGTTGGTAGTTGGGTTGAACGTTGGGTTGGAAATTGGGTTGGAAGTTGGGTTGGAAGTAGGGTAGGAAGTTGGGTTGGAAGTGGGGTTGGAAGTTGGGTTGGAAGTCTGGTTGGAAGTTTCGTTGGAAGTTGGGTTGGAAGATGGGTTGAAAGTTGGGTTGGAAGTTGGATTGGAAGTTGGGTTGGAAGTTGGATTGGAAGTTGGGATGGAACTTGAGATGGAAGTTGCACTGGAAGTTGGGTTGAAAATCGGGTTGGAAGTTGTGTTGGAAGTTGGATTGGAAGTTGGGTTAGAAGTTGGGTTGAATGTTGGGTTGGAAACTGGGTTAGAAGTTGGATTGAAGGTTGGGTTGGAAGTTGGGTTGGAAGTTGGGTTGGAAGTTGGGTTGGTAGTTGGGATGGAAGTTGGGATGGAAGTTGGGCTAGAAGTTGGGCTAGAAGTTGGGTTGGGAGTAAGGTTGGAAGTTGGGTGGGAAGTTGGGTTGGAAGTTGTGTTGGAAGCTGGGTTGGAGGTTGGGTTGGACATTGGGTTGGAAGTTGGGTAGGAAGTTGGGTTGGAAGTGGGATTGGAAGTTGGGTTGGAAGATTTGTTGGAACTTTCGTTGGAAGTTGGGTTGGAGGTTGGGTTGGAAGTTGGATTGAAAGCTGGGTTGCAAGCTGTGTTGGAAGTTGGGTTCGAAGCTGGGTTAGAAATTGGGTTAAAAGTTGGGTTGGAAGTTGTCTTGGAAGTTGGGTCGAACGTTGGATTGGAAGTTGGGTTGAAAGTTGGGTTGGACGTTAGGCTGGAAGTTTGGTAGGAAGTTGGGTTGGAAGTTGGGATGGAAGCTGGGTTGGATGTTGGGCTCAAAGATGGGATGGAAGTTGGGCTGGAAGCTGGGTTGGAAGTTGGGCTGGAAGTTGGGTTGGAAGTTGGGTTGCAAGTTGGGTTGGATGTGGGATTGGAATTTGGGATGGCAGTTGTGTTGTAAGTTGGGTTGGAAGTTGGATGGGAAGTTGGGTTGGAAGTTGGGATGGAAGTTGTGTTGGAAGTTGGGTTGGCGGTTGGGTTGGAAGTTTGGTTGGAAGTTGGGTTGGAAGTTGGGTTGGAAGTGGGGATGGAAGTTGGGTTGGAAATTTTGTTGGAAGTTGGGTTGGAAGTTGGGCTAGTAGTTGGGTTAGAAGTTGGGTAGGAAGTTGGGTTGGGAGTTGGTTTTGAAGTTGGGCTGGAAGTTGTGTTGGACGTCGGGTTGGAAGTTGGGATGGAAGTTGCGATGGAAGTTGGGACGGAAGTTGGATTGGAAGTTGGGTTGGAAGTTGGGCTGAGAGTAGAGTTTGAAGTTGGGTTGGAAATTGAGTTTGAAGTTGGGTGGGAAGTTGGGATGGAAGTTGGGTGGGATGTTGGGCTCAAAGTTGGGATGGAAGTTGGGCTGGAAGTTGGGTTGGATGTTGGGTTGGAAGTTGGGTTGGAAATTGGGTTGGAAGTGGGGTTGGAAGTTAGGTTGGAAGTTGGGTTGGAAGTTTGTTTGGAAGTTTGGTTAGGAGTTCGGTTTGAAGTTGTATTGGAAGTTGGGATGGAAGTTGGGTTGGAATTTGGGTTGGATGTTGGGTGGGAAGTTAGGTCGGGAGTTGGATGGGAAGTTGGGTTGGAAGCTGGGATGGAAGTTGGATTGTAAATTGGGTTGGAAGTTGGATGATACGTTTGGTTGGAAGTTGGGATTGAAGTTGGGTTGGAAGTTGGGCTTGAAGCTGGGTTTGAAGTTGGGTTGGAAGTTGTGTGGGAAGTTGGGTTGGAAGTTTGGATGGACGTTGGGTTGTAAGTTGGGTTGGAAGTTGGATGGAAAGTTGGGTTGGAAGTTGGGATGAAGTTGGGTTGGAAATTGGGTTGGAGGTTGGGTTTAAAGTTGGATTGGAAGTTGGGTTGAAAGTTGGGTTGGAACTGGGGCTGGAAGTTGGGTTGGAAGTTGGGTTGGAAGCTGGGATGGAATTTGGGATGGAAGTTGGGATGAAAGTTGGGTTGGAACTGGGGCTGGAAGTTGGGTTGGAAGTTGGGTTGGAAGCTGGGATGGAATTTGGGATGGAAGTTGGGATGAAAGTTGGGTTGGAAGTTGGATTGGAAGTTAGCTTGGAAGTTGGGTTGGATGTTGGGATATAAGTTGGGTTGGACTTTGGCTTGGAAGTTGGGCTAGTAGTTGGGTTAGAAGTTGGGTAGGAAGTTGGGTTGGGAGTTGGTTTTGAAGTTGGGCTGGAAGTTGTGTTGGACGTCGGGTTGGAAGTTGGGATGGAAGTTGGGATGGAAGTTGGGACGGAAGTTGGATTGGAAGTTGGGTTGGAAGTTGGGCTGAGAGTAGAGTTTGAAGTTGGGTTGGAAATTGAGTTTGAAGTTGGGTGGGAAGTTGGGATGGAAGTTGGGTTGGATGTTGGGATATAAGTTGGGTTGGACTTTGGCTTGGAAGTTGGGTTGGAAATTGGGGTGGAAAATGGGATGGAAGTTGGATGGGAAACATGGTTGGAAATTGGATTGAAAGTTGGGTCGGAATTTGGACTGGAAGTTGGGTTGAAAGTTGGGTTGGAAGCTGGATCGGAAGCGAGGTAGGAAATTGAGTTGGACGTTGGGTTGCGAGTTGAGCTGTAATTTGGGTTGGAAGTTGGGTTGGAAGCTGGGTTTGAAGTTGGGCTGGAAGTTGTGATGGAAGATGGGATGGAAACTGGGTTGGATGTTGGGCTGGAAGTTGGGTTAGAAGTTGGGCTGGAAGTTGGGTATGATGTTGGGTTGGAAGTTGGGTTGGATGTTTGGATGGAAGTTGGGATGGAAGTTGGGTTGGAAGTTGGGTTGGATGTTTGGATGGAAGTTGGGATGGAAGTTGGGATGAAATTTGAGTTGGAAATTGGGTTGGAAGATGGATTGGAAGTTGGGCTAGAATTTGGGTTGGATGTTGGCTTGCAAGTTGTGTTGGAAGTTGGGTCGAAAGCTGGGTTGAGAGTTGGGTTGGAAGTTGTGTTGAAAGTTGGGTTGGAAGTTGGGCTGGAAGTTGGGTTGGAGGTTGGGTTGGATGTTGGCTTGCAAGTTGTGTTGGAAGTTGGGTCGAAAGCTGGGTTGAGAGTTGGGTTGGAAGTTGTGTTGAAAGTTGGGTTGGAAGTTGGGCTGGAAGTTGGGTTGGAGGTTGGGTTGGATGTTGGGTTGGAAGTTGGGTTGGAAGTTGGGTTGGAAATTTGGGTGGAAGTTGGGTTGGAAACTGGCTTAGAAGTTCAATTGAAAGATGGGTTAGAAGCTGGGTTGGAAGTTGGGTTGGAATTTCGGTTGGAAGTTAGGTTGGTAGTTGGGTTGGAAGTTGGGTTGAAAGTTGGATTGGAATTTGGGTTGGAAGATGGGTTGGAATTTAGGCTGAAAGTTGGGTTGATGGCTGGTTTGGAAGCTGGGCTGGAAGTTGGGTTGTAAGTTGGGTTGGAAGTTTGGTTGCAATTTGGGTTGGAAGCTGGGTTGGAAGCTGGGTTGCAAGTTGGGTTTAAAGTTGGGTTGGAAGTTGTGATGGAAGTTGGGATGGAAGTTGGGTTGGAAGTTGGGATGGAAGTTGGATTGAAAGTTGGGTTGGAAATTGGGTTGGAAATTGGGTTGGAAGTTGGGTTGGAAGCTGGGCTGGAAGTTGGGTTAGAAGTTGGATTGGAAGTTGGGTTGGAAGTTGAGTTGGAAGTTGGGTTGGAAGTTGGGATGGGAGTTGGGATGAAAGTTGGGATGAAAGTTGGGTTGGAAGTTGTGTTGGAAGTTGGATTGGAAGTTTGGTTGAGGGTTGGGTTGGATGACGTGTTAGAAGTTGGGTTGGAAGCTGGGTTGGAAGTTGCGTTGGAAATTGGGATGGAAGTTGGGATGGAAGTTGGGATTAAAGTTGGGCTGGAAGTTTGGTTGGAAGTTGGGTTGGAAGTTTGTTTGGAAGTTGGGTTGGAAGTTAGGTTGGAAGTTGGGTTGCAAGCTGGGTTGGAAGAAGGGTTTGAAGTTGGGTTGGACGTTGGGTTGGAGGTTGGGTTGAAATTTGAGTTGGATGTTGGGCTGGAAGTTGGGTTAGAAGTTGGGTTGGATGTTGAGTTAGAAGTTGGGTTGGAAGCTGGGTTGGAAGTTGCGTTGGAAGTTGGGTTGGAAATTGGGTTTGAAGTTGGGTTGAAAGCTGGGCTGGAAATTGGGTTGGATGTTGAGTTAGAAGTTGGGTTGGAAGCTGGGTTGGAAGTTGCGTTGGAAGTTGGGTTGGAAATTGGGTTTGAAGTTGGGTTGAAAGCTGGGCTGGAAATTGGGTTGGATGTTGAGTTAGAAGTTGGGTTGGAAGCTGGGTTGGAAGTTGCGTTGGAAGTTGGGTTGGAAATTGGGTTTGAAGTTGGGTTGAAAGCTGGGCTGGAAATTGGGTTGGATGTTGAGTTAGAAGTTGGGTTGGAAGCTGGGTTGGAAGTTGCGTTGGAAATTGGGATGGAAGTTGGGATTGAAGTTGGGCTGGAAGTTTGGTTGGAAGTTGGGTCGGAAGTTGGGCTGAACTGTTGATTGGAAATTGGGCTGGAAGTTGGGTTGGATGTTGGGCTGGAAGTTGTGATGGAAGGTGAGATGGAAGTTGGGTTGAAAGTTGGGCTGGAAGTTAAGTTAGACGTTGGGTTGGATATGGGTTGGAAGTTGGGTTGGAAGTTGGGTTGGATGTTGGGATGGAAGTTGGGATGGAAGTTGGGATGAAATTTGGGTTGGAAATTGGGTTGGAAGTTGGGCTGGAAGTTGGGTTAGACGTTGGGTTGGATATGGGTTGGAAGTTGGGTTGGAAGTTGGGTTGGATGTTGGGATGGAAGTTGGGATGGAAGTTGGGATGAAATTTGGGTTGGAAATTGGGTTGGAAGTTGGGTTGGATGTTGAGTTAGAAGTTGGGTTGGAAGTTGGGTTTGAAGTTGGGGTTGGATGTTGGGTTGGAAGTTGGGTTGGAAGTTGGGTTGAAAGTTGGGTTGGAAGTGGTGCTGGAAGTTGGGTTGAAAGTCGGGTTGGAAGTTGGGTTGGAAGTAAAGTCGGAAGTTTGGTTTGAAGTTGGATTTGAAGTTGGGATGGAATGTGGGTCGGAAGTTGGGAAGGAGGTTGGGTTGGAAGTTGGGATGGAGGTTGGGTTGGAAGTTGGGATGGAATATGGACGATAAGTTGGGTTGGAAGTTTAGATGGAAGTTGGGTCGGAAGTTGGGCTGGAAGTTGGGTTGGATGTTGGGTTAGAAGTTGTGTGGGAAGTTGGGTTGGAAGTTGGGATGGAATTTGTGATGGAAGGTTGGATGGAAGTTGGGTTAGAAGTTTGGTTAGAAGTTGGGTTAGAAGTTGGGGTGGACGTTGGGTTGGAAGTTGGGTTAGATGTTGGGTTGGATGTTGGGATGGAAGTTGAGATGAAAGTTTGGTTGGAAATTGGGTTGGAAGTCGGGTTGGAAGTTGGGATGGAAGTTGGGATGGAAGTTGGAATGGAAGTTGGGTTGTAAGTTGGGTTGGAAGTTGGATGATAACTTGCGTTGGAAGTTGAGATGGAAGCTGGGTTGGAAGCTGGGCTGGAAGTTGGGCTGGAAGTTGGGTTGGAAGTTGGGTTGGAAGTTGGGTTGTAAGTTGGGTTGGAAGTTGGATGATAACTTGCGTTGGAAGTTGAGATGGAAGCTGGGTTGGAAGCTGGGCTGGAAGTTGGGCTGGAAGTTGGGTTGGAAGTTGGGTGGGAAGTTGGGTTGGATTTTGGGATGGAAGTTGGGTTGTAAGTTGGGTTGGATGTTGGATGGGAACTTTGGTTAGAAGTTGGGATGAAATTTGGGTTGGAACTTGGGATGGAGATTGGGCTAAAAGTTGGGTTGGAAGTTGGGATGGAAGTTGGGTTGTAAGTTGGGTTGGATGTTGGATGGGAACTTTGGTTAGAAGTTGGGATGAAATTTGGGTTGGAACTTGGGATGGAGATTGGGCTAAAAGTTGGGTTGGAAGTTGGGTTGGAAGTTGGGTTGGAAGTTGGGTTGGATTTAGGGTTGGATGTTGGGTTGGAAGTTGCATTGGAAGATGGGTTGGAAGCTAGGATGGAAGTTGGGATTAAAGTTGGGTTGGAAGTTGGATTGGAAGTTAGGTTGGAAGTTGGGTTGGATGTTGGGTTAGAAGTTCGGTTGGAAGTTGGGTTGGAAGTTGGGTTGGAAATTGGGATGGAAGATGGGATGGAAGTTGGGTTGGAAGTTGGATTGAAAGTTGGGCCGGAAGTTGGGTTGGAAGTTGTGTTGAAATGCGGGTTGGAGGCTGGGTTTGAAGCTAGGTTTGAAGTTGAGTTGAAAGTTGGGCTGGAAGTTGGTTTGGAAGTTTGGTTGGGAGTTGGGTTTGAAGTTGTATTGGAAGTTGGGATGGAAGTTGGGTTGGTATTTGGGTTGGATGTTGGGTGGAAAGTTGGGTTGGAAGTTGGATGGGAAGTTGGGTTGGAAGCTGGGATGGAAGTTGGATGGTAGGTTGGGTTGGAAGTTGGATGATAGGTTGGGTTGGAAGTTGGGATGGAAGTTGGGCTGGGATTTGGGCTTGAAGCTGGGTTTGAAGTTGTGTTGGAAGGTGTGTGGGAAGTTGGGTTGGAAGTTGGATGATAGGTTGGGTTGGAAGTTGGGATGGAAGTTGGGCTGGGATTTGGGCTTGAAGCTGGGTTTGAAGTTGTGTTGGAAGGTGTGTGGGAAGTTGGGTTGGAAGTTTGGATGGACCTTGGGTTGTTAGTTGGGTTGGAAGTTGGATGCGAAGTTGGGTTGGAAGTTGGGATGCAAGTTGGGTTGGAAGTTGGGTTGGAGGTTGGGTTGAAAGTTGGATTGGAAGTTGGGTTGGAAGTTTGGATGGACCTTTGGTTGTTAGTTGGGTTGGAAGTTGGATGCGAAGTTGGGTTGGAAGTTGGGATGCAAGTTGGGTTGGAAGTTGGGTTGGAGGTTGGGTTGAAAGTTGGATTGGAAGTTGGGTTGGAAGTTGGGTTGGAACTGGGGCTGGATGTTGGGTTGGAAGTTGGGTTGGAAGTTGGGATGGAATTTGGGATGGAAGTTGGGATGAAAGTTTGGTTGGAAGTTGGATTGGAAGTTAGCTTGGAAGTTGGGTTGGATGTTGGGCTGGAAGTTGGGTTGGAAGTTGGGTTGGAAGTTGGGATGGAATTTGGGATGGAAGTTGGGATGAAAGTTTGGTTGGAAGTTGGATTGGAAGTTAGCTTGGAAGTTGGGTTGGATGTTGGGATATAAATTGGGCTGGAATTTGGCTTGGAAGTTGGGTTGGAAATTGGGGTGGAAGATGGCATGGAAGTTGGATGGGAAACTGGGTTGGAAATTGGGTTGAAAGTTGGGTCGGAGTTTTGACTGGAAGTTGGGTTGAAAGTTGGGTCGGAAGCTCGGTCGGAAGCTAGGTAGGAAATTGAGTTGGAAGTTGGGTTGCAAGTTGAGCTGAAATTCTGATTGGAAGTTGGGTTGGAAGCTGGGTTTGAAGTTGGGCTGGAAGTTGTGATGGAAGATGGGATTGAAGTTGGGTTAGAAGTTGGGCTGGAAGTTGGGTTAGAAGTTGGGCTGGAAGTTGGGTATGAAGTTGGGTTGGATGTTGGGTTGGATATTTGGATGGAAGTTGGGATGGAAGTTGGGATGAAATTTGAGTTGGAAATTGGGTTGGAAGTTGGATTGGAAGTTGGGCTAGAATTTGGGTTGGATGTTGGCTTGCAAGTTGTGTTGGAAGTTGGGTTGAAAGCTGGGTTGAAAGTTGGGTCGGAAGTTGTATTGAAAGTTGGGTTGGAAGTTGGGCTGGAAGTTGGGTTGGAGGTTGGGTTGGATGTTGGATTGGAAGTTGGGTTGGAAGTTTTGTTGGAAAGTGGGCTGCAAGTTGGGTTGGAAATTGGCTTAGAAGTTCGATTGAAAGATGGGTTAGAAGTTGGGTTGGAAGTTGGGTTGGAAGTTGGGTTGGAAGTTAGGTTGGTAGTTTGGTTGGAAGTTGGGTTGAAAGTTGGGTTGGAATTTGGGTTGGAAGTTGGGTTGGAAGTTAGGCTGAAAGTTGGGTTGATGGCTGGTTTGGAAGCTGGGTTGGAAGTTGGGTTGTAAGTTGGGTTGGAAGTTTGGTTGCAATGTCAGTTGGAAGCTGGGTTGGAAGCTGGGTTGCAAGTTGGGTTTAAAGTTGGGTTGGAAGTTGTGATGGAAGTTGGGATGGATGTTGGGTTGGAAGTTGGGATGGAATTTGGATTGAAAGTTGGGTTGGAAATTGGGTTGGAAATTGGGTTGGAAGTTGGGTTGGAAGTTGGGTTAGAAGTTGGATTGGAAGTTGGGTTGGAAGTTGGGTTGGAAGTTTGGTTGGAAGTTGGGATGGAAGTTGGGATGAAAGTTGGGATGAGAGTTGGGTTGGAAGTTGGGTTGGAAGCTGGATTGGAAGCTTGGTCTGAAGTTGGGTTGGATGTTGTGTCAGAAGTTTGGTTGGAAGCTGGGTTGGACGTTGCGTTGGAAATTGGGATGGAAGATGGGATGGAAGTTGGGTTCGAAGTTGGGTTGGAAGTTGGGTTGAAAGTTGGGTCGGGAGTTGGATTGGAAGTTGGGTTGAAAGTTGGGTTGGAGGCTGGGTTGGAAGCTATGGTGGAAGTTGGGTTGGAAGTTGGGTTGGAAGTTGGGTTGCAATTTGGGTTGGAAGTTGGGTTGGAAGCTGGGTTGGAAGCTAGGCTGGAAGTTGTGATGGAAGGGATGATTGAAGTTGGGTTGGAAGTTGGGTTGCAATTTGGGTTGGAAGTTGGGTTGGAAGCTGGGTTGGAAGCTAGGCTGGAAGTTGTGATGGAAGGGATGATTGAAGTTGGGTTGGAAGTTGGGCTGGAAGTTGGGTTAGAAGTTGGGTTGGATGTTGGGTTGGAAGTTGGGTTAGGAGTTTGGTTGGAAGTTGGGTTGAAAGTTGGGTCGGAAGTTGGGTTGAAAGTTGGGTTGGAAGTTTGGTGGGAAGTTGGGTTGGATGTTGGGTTGGAAGTTGGGTTAGGAGTTTGGTTGGAAGTTGGGTTGAAAGTTGGGTCGGAAGTTGGGTTGAAAGTTGGGTTGGAAGTTTGGTGGGAAGTTGGGTAAGAAGTTGGGTTGGAAGTTGGGATGGAAGATGGGTTGGGAGATGGGTTGTAAGTTGGGTTGGAAATCGGCTTGGAAGCTAGGTTGGAAGCTTGGCTCGAAGTTGGGTTGGAAGTTGGGATGGAAGTAGGGTTGGATGTTGGGATCAAACTTGGGATGGAAGTTGGGCTGGAAGTTGGGTTGGAAGTTGGGTTGGAAGTTGGGTTGAAATTTGGGTTGGAAGCTGGGCTGGAAATTGGGCTGGAAGTTGTGTTGGAAGTTGGCTTAGAGGCTCGATTGAAAGATGGATTAGACGTTGGGTTGGAAGTTGGGTTGGATGTTTGGTTGGAAGTTGGGTCGGAAGTTGGGCTGAACTTTTCATTGGAAATTGGGCTGGAAGTTGGGTTGGATGTTGGGCTGGAAGTTGTGATGGAAGGTGAGATGGAAGTTGGGTTGAAAGTTGGGCTGGAAGTTGGGTTAGACGTTGGGTTGGATATGGGTTGGAAGTTGGGTTGGAAGTTGGGAAGGAGGTTCGGTTGGAAGTTGGGATGGAGGTTGGGTTGGAAGTTGGGATGGAATTTGGATGATAAGTTGGGTTGGAAGTTGAGATGGAAGTTGGGTCGGAAGTTGGGCTGGAAGTCAGGTTGGATGTTGGGTTGGAAGTTGTGTGGGAAGTTGGGTAGGAAGTTGGGATGGAATTTGGGTGTTAACTTGGGTTGGAAGTTGGAAGGGAAGTTGGATTGGAAGTTGGGATAAAAGTTAGGCTAGAAGTTGGGTTGGAAGTTGTGTGGGAAGTTGGGTAGGAAGTTGGGATGGAATTTGGGTGTTAACTTGGGTTGGAAGTTGGAAGGGAAGTTGGATTGGAAGTTGGGATAAAAGTTAGGCTAGAAGTTTGGTTGGAAGTTTGGTTGGAAGTTGTGATGGAAGGTTGGATGGAAGTTGGGTTAGAAGTTGGGTTAGAAGTTGGGTTAGAAGTTGGGTTGGAAGTTGGGTTGGAAGTTGGGTTGGATGCTGGGTTGGATGTTGGGATGAAAGTTGAGATGAAAGTTAGGTTCGAAATTGGGTTGGAAGTCGGGTTGGAAGTTCGGATGGAAGTTGGGTTGTAAATTAGGTTGGAAGTTGGATGATAAGTTGCGTTGGAAGTTGAAATGGAAGTTGGGTTGGAAGTTGGGCTGGAAGTTGGGTTGGAAGTTGGGTTGGAAGTTGGGTGGGAAGTTGGTTTGGAAGCTGGGATGGAAGTTGGGTTGTAAGTTGGGTTGGATGTTGGATGGGAACTTTGGTTGGAAGTTGGGATGGAAGTTGGGTTGGAAGTTGGGTTGGAGGGTGGGTTAAAAGTTGGGTTGGAAGTTGGGTTCGAAGTTGGGTTGGAAGTTGGGTTGGATTTGGGGTTGGATGTTGGGTTGGAAGTTGCGTTGGAAGATGGGTTGGAAGTTGGGATGGAAGTTGGGATTAAAGTTGGGTTGGAAGTAGGGTTGGAAGTTTGATTGGAAGTTAGGTTGGAAGTTGGGTTGGATGTTGGGTTAGAAGTTCCGTTGGAAGTTGGGTTGGAATTTGGGATGGAAATTGGGATGGAAGATGGGATTGAAGTTGGGTTGGAAGTTGGGTTGGAAGCTGGATTGAAAGTAGGGCCGGAAGTTGGGTTGGAAGTTGGGTTGAAATTTGGGTTGGAGGCTGGGTTGGAAGCTAGGTTTGCAGTTCGGTTGGAAGTTGGGTTGGAAGTTGGGTTGGAATTTGTGTTGGAAGATGGGTTGGGATATGGGTTGTAAGTTGGATTGGAAGCTGAGTTGGAAGCTGGGTTGAAAGCTAGGTTGGAAGTTGGGTTAGAAGTTGGGTTGGAAGTTGGGTTGGAATTTGTGTTGGAAGATGGGTTGGGATATGGGTTGTAAGTTGGATTGGAAGCTGAGTTGGAAGCTGGGTTGAAAGCTAGGTTGGAAGTTGGGTTAGAAGTTGGGTTGGGAGTTGTGTGGGAAATTGGGTTGGAAGTTGGGTTTGACGCTGAGTTGGAAGTTGGGTTGGAAGTTGGGTTGGAAGTAGTGATGGAAGTTGGGTTGGATGTTGGGTTCAAAGTTGGGATGGAAGTTGGGTTGGAAATTGGGTTGGAAGTTGGGTTTGACGCTGAGTTGGAAGTTGGGTTGGAAGTTGGGTTGGAAGTAGTGATGGAAGTTGGGTTGGATGTTGGGTTCAAAGTTGGGATGGAAGTTGGGCTGGAAGTTGGGTTGGAAGTTGGGATGGAAGTTGGGTTTGAAGTTGGGTTGGAAGCTGGGTTGGATGTTTGGTTGGAAAATGGACTGGAAGTTGGGTTGGAAGTTGGGTTCAAAGTTGGGATGGAAGTTGGGCTGGAAGTTGGGTTGGAAGTTGGGATGGAAGTTGGGTTTGAAGTTGGGTTGGAAGCTGGGTTGGATGTTTGGTTGGAAAATGGACTGGAAGTTGGGTGGGAAGTTGGCTTAGAAGTTGGATCGAAAGATGGGTTAGACGTTGGATTGGAAGTTGGGTTGGAAGTTGTGTTGGAAGTTGGGTTGGAATTTGGGCTAAACTTTGGGTTTGAAGTTGGGTTGGAAATTGGGTTGGAAGTTGGGTTGGAAGTTGTGATGGAAGGTGGGATGGAGATTGGGTTGGAGGTTGGGCTGGAAGTTTGGTTAGAAGTTGGGTTGGAAGTTGGATTGGAAGTTGGGTTGGTAGTTGGGTTGGATGTGGGGATGGAAGTTGGGATGGAAGTTGAGATGAATGTTGGGTTGGAAATTGGGGTGGAATTTGGAGGGGGAGTTGGGTTGGAAGTTGGGTTGGATGTTGGGCTGGGATTTGGGGTTGGAAGTTGGGTTTAAAGTTGGGTTGAAAGTTGGGTTGGAAGTTGGGTTGAAAGTTGGGCTGGAAGTTGTGTGGGAAGTTGGGTTAGATGTTGGGTTGGATGTTGGGTTGGAAGTTGGGTTGGGAGTTGGGTGGGAAGTTGGGTTGGAAGTTGGGTTGGACGCGGAGTTGGAAGTTGGGTTGGAAGTTCAGTTTGAAGTTGGGATGGAAGTTGGGTTGGATGGTGGGTTCAATGTTGGGATGGAAGTTTTGCTCGAAGTTGGGTTGGAAGTTGGGTTGGAAGTTGGGTTGGAATTTGGGCAAGAAGTTGGGTTGGAAGTTGGCTTAGAAGTTGGATTAAAACATGCGTTAGACGTTGGGTTGGAAGTTGGGTTGGAAGTTGGGCTGAAATTTGGGTTGGAAGTTGGGTTGGAAGTTGGGTTGGAAGTTGGCTTAGAAGTTGGATTAAAACATGCGTTAGACGTTGGGTTGGAAGTTGGGTTGGAAGTTGGGCTGAAATTTGGGTTGGAAGTTGGGTTGGAAGTTGGGTTGGAAGTTGTGATGGAAGGTGGGATGGAAGTTGGATTGGAAGTTGGGCTGGAAGTTGGGATGGAAATTGTGTTTGAAGTTGGGTTCGAAGTTCGGCTGGAAGTTGGGTTGGAAGTTGGCTTAGAAGTTGGATTGAAAGATGAGTTAGAAGTTGGGTTGACAGATGGGTTGGAAGTTAGATTGGGAGTTGAATTGGAAGTTGGGCTGGAAGTTGGGCTGGAAGTTGGCTTGGAGGTTGGGTTGGAAATTGGACTGGAAGTTGGGGTGGAAGTTTGTGTTAAATTTGGTTGGAAGTTGGCATGGTGATTTGGCCGGAAGTTGGGTTGAAAGTTGGGTTGGAAGTTGGGTTGGAAGTTGAGCTGGAAATTGGGTTGGAAGTTGGGTTGGAAGCTAAGTTGGAAGTTGGGTTGGATGTTGGGTTGAAAGTTGGGTTGGAAGTTGGGTTGGAAGTTGAGCTGGAAATTGGGTTGGAAGTTGGGTTGGAAGCTAAGTTGGAAGTTGGGTTGGATGTTTGGTTGGAAGTTTCGTTGGAAGTTGGGTTGTAAGATGGGTGGGAAGTTGGGTTGGAAGTTGGGTTGGAAGTTGGGTTGGAATTTGGGTTGGAAGTTGGGATGGAAGTTGGGATGGAAGTTGGGTTGGAAGTTGGGTTGGAAGTTGGGTTGGAGGTTGGGTTGGAAGTTGGGTTGGAAGTTGGGTTGGAATTTGAGTTAATAGTTAGGATGGAAGTTGGGATGGAAGTTGGGTGAAAACTTGGGTTGGAAGTTGGGTTGGAAGTTGGGTTGGATGTTGGGTTGAAAGTTGGGTTGGAAGATGGGTTGGAAGCTGGGTTGGAAGCTGGGCTAGAAGTTGGGTTGAAAGTTGGGTTGGAAGTTGGGTTGGGTGTTGGATTGGAAGTTGGGTAGGAAGTTGGGTTGGAAGATGGGTTGGAAGTTGTGTTGGAAGATGGGTTGAAAGTTGGATTGGAAGTTGGGTTGGGTGTTGGATTGGAAGTTGGGTAGGAAGTTGGGTTGGAAGATGGGTTGGAAGTTGTGTTGGAAGATGGGTTGAAAGTTGGATTGGAAGTTGGGCAGAGATCGGTTGGAAGTTGGGCTGGAAGTTGGGCTTGACGCTGGGTTGAACATTGGGTAGGAAGTTGTGTTGGAAGTGGGGTTGGAAGTTTGGTTGGAAGGTTGGTTGGAAGTTTCTTTGGAAGTTGGGTTGGAAGATGGGTTGGAAGTTGGGTTGGAAGTTGGGCTGGAAGTTGGGCTTGACGCTGGGTTGAACATTGGGTAGGAAGTTGTGTTGGAAGTGGGGTTGGAAGTTTGGTTGGAAGGTTGGTTGGAAGTTTCTTTGGAAGTTGGGTTGGAAGATGGGTTGGAGGTTTCTTTGGAATTTGGGTTGGAAGTTGGGTTGGAAGTTGGGTTGAAAGTTGTGTTGGAAGCTGGGTTGGAAGTTGCGTTGAAAGTTGGGTTGAAAGTTGGGTTTGAAGCTGGGTTGGAAGTTTGGTTGGGATTTGGGTCGGAAGTTTGGTTGGAAGTTGGGTTGGAAGTTGGGTTGGAACTTGGGTTTGAAGTTGGGATGGAAGTTTGGATACAAGTTGGGTTGGAAATTGGGTTGGAGGTTGGGATGGAAGTTGAGTTGGAAGTTGGGTTGGAAGTTGGGTCGGAGGCTGGGTTCGAAATTGGGTTGGAAGTTGGACTGGAAGTTGGGTTTGGAGTTGGAAGCTGGGTTAGAAGTGGGGCTGGAAGCCGGGTTGGAAGTTTGGTTGGAAGTTCTCTTGGAAGTTGGGTTGGAAGATGGGTGGAAAGTTGGGTTGGAATTTGGGTTGGAAGCTGGGTTGGAAGTTGGATTGGAAGTTGGGTTTGAAATTGGGATGGAAGTTGGGATGGACGTTGGGTTGGAAGTTGGGTTTGAAGTTGGGTTGGAGGTTGTGTTGGAAGTAGGGATGGAAGTTGGGTTGGACGTTAGGTTTGAAGTTGGATAGGAATTTGGGTTGGAAGTTGGGCTCTAAGTTGGTTTGGAAGTTTGGTTGGACGTTTGGTTAAAAGTTGGGTTGGAATCTGGACTGGAAAGTGGGTAAGAAGTTGGGTTGGAAGTTGGGTTGGAAGATGGGTTGAATGTTGGTTTGAATGTTGGGTTGGTAGTTGGGTTGGAAGTTGGGTTGGAAGCTGGGATGGAAGTTGGGATGGAAGTTAGGTTGGAGTTTGGGTTGAAAGTTGGGTTGAAAGTTGGGTTGGAAGCTGGGTTGGAAGTTGGGTTGGAAGTTGGCTTGAAAGTTGGGTTGGAAGCTGGGTTGGAATTTGGGTTGGAAATTGGGTTCGAATTTGGGTTGGAAGTTGGGTTGAAAGCTGTGTTGGAAATTGGGTTTGAAGTTGGGATGGAATGTGCGATGGAAGATGGGTTCCAAGGTGGGTTGGAAGTTGGGTTGGAAGTTGGATTGGAAGTTGGGTTGGAAGTTGAGTTGGAAGTTGGGCTTGAAGTTGGGTTGGAAGTTGGGTTTGTAGTTGGGTTGGAATTTGAGTTAGTAGTTCGGATGGAAGTTGGGTTACACGTTGGAATGGAAGTTGGGTTGAAGGTTGGGTTGGAAGTTGGGTTGAATGTTGGGTTGGAAGTTGGGTTGGAAGTTGGGTTGGAAGTTGGGCTAGAAGTTGGGTTGAAAGTTGGGTTGGAAGTTGGGTTGGATGTTGGGCTGGAAGTTAGGTAGGAAGTTCGGTTGGAAGATGGGTTGGAAGTTGGATTGGAAGTTGGGTTGGATGTTGGGTTGGAATTTGCGTTGGAGACTGGGTGGGTAGTTGGAATGGAAGTTGGGATGGAATTTGGGTTAGAAGTTGAGTTGGAAGTTGGGTTGGAAGTTGGGTTGGAAGTTGGGTTGGAAGTTGGGTTGGAAGCTCGGTTGGAAGTTGGGCTGGAAGTTGGGTTGAAAGTTGTGTTGGAAGCTTGGTTGGAAGTTCGGTTGGAGTTTTGGTTGGAAGTTGGGTTGGAAACTGGGTTTGAAGTTGGGATGGAATGTGGGATGGAAATTGGGTTCGAAGTTGGGTTAAAGTTTGGTTGGATGTGGGCTTGGAAGTTGGGTTGGAAGATGGGTTGGAAGTTGGGTTGGAAGTTGGGCTGAGATGGGTTGAAAATTGGGTTGGAAGTTGGGTTTGACGTTGGGTTGGAAATTGGGTAGGAAGTTGGATTGGAAGTGGGGCTGGAAGCTAGGTTGGAAGTTTGGTTGGAAGTTTGGTTGGACGTTTCTTTGGAAGTTGGGTTGGAAGATGGGTTGGAAGTTGGGTTGGAAGTTTGGTTGGAAGTTGGGTTGAAAGGTGGGTTGGAAGCTGGGTTGGAAGTTGGATTGGAATTTGGGTTGGAAGTTGGGTTGGAAGTTGGGTTGGAAGTTTGGTTGGAAACTGGGTTTGAAGTTGGGATGGAAGTTGGGATGGATGTTGGGCTTGAAGTTTGGTTGGAAGTTGGGATGGAAGTTGGGATGGAAGTTGAGTTTGAAGTTGGGTTGGAGGTTGGTTTGAAGTTTGGTTCCAACCCAACTTCCAACCCAACTTCCAACTCAACATCCAACCCAATTTCCAGCCCAGATTTCAACCCAACTTCCAACCCAACTTCCAGCCCAACATCCAACTCAAATTTCAACCCAACCTCCAACCCAACGTCCAACCCAACTTCAAACCCTTCTTCCAACCCAGCTTGCAACCCAACTTCCAACCTAACTTCCAACCCAACTTCCAAACGAACTTCCAACCCAACTTCCAACCAAACTTCCAGCCCAACTTTAATCCCAACTTCCATCCCAACTTCCAACCCAACTTCCAACCCAACTTCCAACCCAACTTCCCACCCAACTTCCAACCCAACGTCCAATCCAATTTGCAACCCAACTTCCAACCCAACTTCCAACCCATCCTCCAACCCAACTTCCAACCCAATTTCCAACCCAACTTCCAACCCAACTCCCAACCCAACTTCCATCGTAACTTTCATCCCAACTTCCAACCCGACTTTCAACCCAACTTCCAACCCGGCTTCCAACCCAAGTTCCAACCCAAGTTCCAACCCAACTTCCAACCCAACTTCCAACCTAACTTCCAACCCAACTTCCAACCAAACTTCCAACCCAAATTCCAACCCACTTTCCAACCCAACTTCCAACCCAAGTACCAAGCTTACGTCCAACCCAACGTCCAACCGAACTTCCACCCCAACTTCCAACCCAAGTACCAAGCTTACGTCCAACCCAACGTCCAACCGAACTTCCACCCCAACTTCCATTCCATCTTCCAACTCAAATTCCAATCCAACTTCCAGCAAAACTTCCAACCCAACTTTTAACCCAACGTCCAATCCAACTTCCAACACAACCTCCAACCCAGCGTCCAACCCAACTTTCAACCCAACTTCCATTCCAACTTCCAACCCAACTTTCAGCCCAACTTCCAACCCAACTTCCAACACTACTTCCAACCTAACTTGGAACCCTACTTCCAACCCAACTTCCAACCAAGCTTCCAACCCAGCTTCCAACCCAAATTTCAGCCCAATTTCGAACCCCACTTCCAACCCGGCTTCCAACCCAACTTTCAACCCAACTTGCATCCCAACTTCCAACCCAAATTGCAACCCAACTTCCAACCCAACTTCTATCCCAACTTCCAACCAAACTTCCAATCCAAATTCCAACCCACTTTCCAACCCAACTTCCTGTTGGCCTGAGGGTGAGTGTGCAACCTGGAGAGTCCCTAGCAGTGGCTGGTTCACACCACCAACTGTTTTTGGAGAGACTGAAACTATGGAGGCAACTGGTTCCAAGGATGGCAAAAAATGGTCAGAGATTGAGGCAATAGTTTTGGCCTCAATTGACTGGGAATGTACACTTGATCAAGGCTCACAAGCAGTGGCATTTTATAGCCACTGATCTAAGCTTTCCAGAACACCAAAGCATGCCAGATTTGGAGCTTNCTAGCAGATTCTATGGCTTCTAGAGTGCTCCTTGGTAGGCTGTCCTTTTCCCACCTAGGAAGGCATCCCTTCCCTCCTCTAGAAGCTTCTGCCCCTTCCTAGATTCCCCAGCTTGCTTCTAGTAGGAGGGAAGGTGTCCAGAAGACCAAGACACCTCTAGATGCCTTGTAGGACAAGTCACCCCTTCTAGAAAGTGTGCCACCTTCCTGGACCCTCACCTGGCCTTCTAGAAACTTAAAGAGGAACTCTAGAGGTTGAGCTAGCTTCCTGGCATCTATTTTCCACCTCCCTTGAGGCAGGGCAGAATTTCATCTTGTGGGGCTTGAACCCGGGCCCCTGCCTCTATTGGTGAACACCACTAACCACTAAGCCACCTTGGCTTGTCTTTCTGGTGTTTCTTTTAGGAGTCACTCCTGCCATGGTGAGGAGCATCATTGGAATAATCTCCCCCTTGCGCATCACCCATGGCAGTCGTCCATGCTCAACCTATAACTGAGGAGACTTTCTCGTCATGGGAGGCGAGCTTACATTTTATTGCTCCCGCCCACTCAGCCCCATCCTTCTTGTGCAGTGCCTCCTTGAGGCTCCTCTTGCGCGAACCCAGTCGAAATGCCCTTGTCGGCATCATATCTTTTTGTCCTTCTTCGCACACGGCGGCTCGTGCGGGGCTCTTGAGGCGGTTGTTGTTGTTGCTGTCCCCTTTTGGCGCCATCCTCTCCAAGCGCCTGATCCCCCTCTCTTGGAGACCTTGGAGACATCGATCGACTCCCCGCCTCCACGTCCCTCTCCGGTGCTTCGGATTCTTCGTCCGAACTGGCCGGAACATATTCTGCCGGTTGCACATCCCTCGGGCGATCCTCTCCGGCTGGTGCTGCTGCGAGGACGTCACCCTCATTCACGTCCTCCGGCGTCTCCCCCTCAAGGAGTGGCATCCACTCCCCCCTCTTGGAGAGACCTGCCTCCTTGTCTGTCCAACGGCTTTTCTCGTCGAATATGACGTCGCGACTCCGCACAATCTGCTGCCTCCTTGGGTCAAAGAGCCGATACGCCTTGCTTCCACTCTCATATCCAAGGAAAATGCACCGACGGGTACGCGGGTCCAGCTTGCTCCGTCCCTCACGTGCCTGCACCATTGCATGTGCAACACAACCAAATGTGCGGAGGTGACCCACCGCCGGCTTCCTCCTGCTCCACACTTCTTGTGGCGTCTTCCACGCATTGCTCTCCTTGTCCTTCAGTGGCTTGGTCGGCATGAGATTCATGATGTACGCTGCTGTCCTTGCCGCCTCCGCCCAATACCGTTGTGTAAGGCCAGCGTCACTCAACATGGATCGCACCATGTTAAGGATTGTGCGATTCGCTCTCTCTGCGACGCCATTCTGTTGTGGGGAGTGTGGAGTTATTTTCTGCCACTCAATCCCCTTGCTCTTCATCCACTCAAGGCACAGCGCATATTCACCACCGTTGTCACTCCGGAATCCCTTCACCTTCAATTTTGTTTGCCGCTCCACATCAGCCACAAACTCTTGCATGCACGCAAGGACCTCACTCTTCCGCTTCATCGGGTAGAGGTAGAGTTTCCGGCTGTGGTCATCGAAGAAGGTGAGGAAGTAGCGAGCTCCGCCGATGGAGCTCTCAAGCGGTCCACACACATCTGTGTGTACCACGGCCAGTTTTGCCGATGCACGCGTCCCCTTGGTGACAAACGGCTGCCGAGTTGATTTGCCAATGATGCATGGCTCACACACGGTCTCCTTGGTTCCATCAAGGCTGCTGATTTGGAGACCCCGCACCACTTCCCTCTTAGCCATCTCCTTCACTGTTGATGGAGAAATGTGGCAGAGTCGGCGGTGCCATAGGTCCAGGTCTCCTCCATCCTTCGTTGCAAGGTTGGCGGCGTTGGATCCCACCCGGCTGCTGAGGATCTTTGTGCGTAGCAGGTACAAGTCGTCCTCCCTCTTGGCACGCGCAATCACCTCACCTTTGTCCTCTTTGCGGATAACGGCCTCCTTCTTTGTGAAGAGCACCTCAAGTCCCTTGTCGGTAAGGCGGCTGACGGAGAGCAGGTTTGCCCCAAAGTTAGGCATATGCAGCACATCGTAGATTGTGCTCGTGACAGGTTTTCCATCCACAATTGACTCAATGCGGACGTTACCCTCACCAGCGGCCACCTCTGTTTTTCCATTGGCCATCGTCATGCGTCTCTCCGAGGCGCCGTAGGTGACAAATGCCGCCCTGTTGCATTGTGTGTGGCGGCCTAATCCGGAGTCGATGACGGAAACTCCCGGATCCTTCAAGTTGGTGGAGTTGTACGCCATAAGGACGTGCTCATCTTTCTTCCCGCCCCGCTACGACCGATCTGTTTTCTTCTTAGGAAAGTTGCGCGCGTAGTGGCCTTCCTTGCCGCAGTTGAAGCACTCCCCCTTCTTGTCACCATTCTTAGTGCCCTGTTTGGCACCCTTCCACTTGTCGCCTCGGCCTCCACTTTGAGGATGAACCGTGTAAACTGAACTTGATGCCGCTGCACTCTCTCGACCGCCACATCGCATCCACTCATTGCGTACGTACTCAGCAACCTTGGGGTACTTTAGCTCGTCGGAAGGCCAGCCACCAAGGACTGTGATCATGGGACTCCAACTGTCTGGCAAGGCCAGAAGGAGGATCATAGCTTGCAACTGAGAGTCGACCTCCCAACCCGTGGCCACGCACTCCGATGCGATGGACTCAATCTGCTGCATGATCTCCATGATGTTGTCGCCTTCGTTGGCTTGGAGGGTGAAAAGCCGTTTGAAGATGAAGAGCTGATTGGCAAGGTTGCTTGACTGGTAGATGGAGCACAGTTTTGACCATGCGTCCGCGGCCAGGGTGCATCCTTGGATGTGCCCAAGTTGTGGTGGGCATAACGCAGACACAAGGAGCGCCAACGCCTTTTTGTTGCGCTTCTTGTATGCCTCCTTCACCTCAGCCGTTGCAGTCTCCGGCGGAACAGTCTCATCACCGTTTACAAGCTCAAGCAGTCCCTTGTCGTCGAGGAAGACCTCAAACTTCCACCTCCACAAGGCAAAGCCTGTCCCATCAAACTTAAGGACAGCGCGGTTGCTCTCTTGTCCGCTAGTTACCATGTCTTGCTGTTGGGAGCGTGAAATCAAGCTGGCTTTGTACCCCTTAGAGGCGTGGGCCTATAACCCTTTGTTGGCCTGAGGGTGAGTGTGCACCCTGGAGAGTCCCTAGCAGTGGCTGGTTCACACCACCGACTGTTTTTGGAGAGACTGAAACAATGGAGGCAACTGGTTCCAAGGATGGCAAAATCTGGTCAGAGATTGAGGCAATAGTTTTGGCCTCAATTGACTGGGAATGTACACTTGATCAAGGCTCACAAG
>SZWC01000279.1:438034-451039 GCA_023375785.1 Penium margaritaceum | reverse complement strand
TAAAGTTGGGATGAAAATTCGGATGGAAGTTGGGTTGGATGTTGGGTTGGATGTTGGGTTGGAAGATGGGTTAGAAGTTGGGTTTTAAGGCGGGTTCGAAGTGGGGTCGGAATATTTGTTGAAAGTTGGGTTGGAATGTGGGTTGGAGGCTGGGTTGGAAGTTGGGTTGAAAGTTGGGTTGGAAGTTGGGTTGGAAGTTGGGTTGGAAGTTGGGTTGGAGGTTGGGTTGGAAATTGGGTTGGAAGTTGGGATGGAAGTTGGGATGGAAGGTGGGTGTGAACTTTGGATAAAAGTTGGGACGGAAGTTTGGTTGAAAGTTGGGTTGGAAATAGGGCTTGAAATTGAATTGGAAATTGGGTTTGGATGTTGGGTTGGTTGTTGAGTTCACGACCAGTTCGCACAACTCCGCAACTAGTTCACACCACTCCGTCGCCTGTTTGCACCACTCTCCAACCAGTTTGCACCAGCCGGTAACCAGTTCGCACCACTATGCAACCAGTTCGCACCACTCCACATCCATTTTGCACCACTCCGCAACCAGTTTGCACCTCTGTGCAACCCGTTTGCACCAATGCACAACCAGTTGACTCCACTCCGCAACCCGTTCGCACCACTCCGCAACCAGTTCGCACCACTCTGCGACCAGTTTGCACCACTCCGCAGCCAGTTCACACCACTCCGCAACCCGTTTGCACCACTCCGCAACCAGTTCGCACCTATCCGCAGCCAGTTCGTACCACTCCGCAACCAGTTCGCACAACTCTGCAAAGTTGGCACCATTCCGCAACCAGTTCGCACCACTCCGCAACCAGTTCGCAACACCCCGCAGCCTGTCTGCACCACCCCGCAGCCAGTTCGCAGCACTTCATAACCAGTTTGCACCACTCCACAACCAGGTCGCACCACTTAGCAACCAGTTTGCACCAATCCGCATTCAATTCGCACCACTCCCCAACCAGTTCACACCACTCCGCACGCACTTCGCACCGCTCCGCAACAAGTTCGCACCGCTCCGCAACCAGCTCACACCACTCCGCAACCAGTCCGCACCACTCCACAGCCAGTTCTCACCACTCCGCTACCAGTTCCCAACAGTCCGCAACCAGTTTGCACCACTCCGCAACCAGTTCGCACCACTCAAAAACCAGTTTGCACCACTCCACAACCAGTTTGCACCACTCCGCAACCGGTTTGCACCACTCTGCAACCGGTTCGCACCACTCAGCAACCAGTTTGTACCACTCCACAGCCATTTCGCACCACTCCGCAACCAGTTCCCACCACTCCGGACCAGTTCCCACCACTCTGCAGCCAGTTTGCACCACTCCGCAACCAGTTCGCACCACTCAGCAACCAGTTTGTACCACTCCACAGCCATTTCGCACCACTCCGCAACCAGTTCCCACCACTCCGGACCAGTTCCCACCACTCTGCAGCCAGTTTGCACCACTCCGCAACCAATTCATACCACTCCGCAACCAGTTCGCACCATTCCGCAACCAACTCGCACCAGTCCGCAACCAGTTTGCACCACTCAGCAACCAGTTTGCACCACTCCATAACCAGTTCGCACCAATCGGCAACGAGTTTGCACCACTCCGCAACCAGTTCGCACCATTCCGCAACCAACTCGCACCAGTCCGCAACCAGTTTGCACCACTCAGCAACCAGTTTGCACCACTCCATAACCAGTTCGCACCAATCGGCAACGAGTTTGCACCACTCCGCAACCCATTCGCACCACTCCACAACCAGTTCGCACCACTCCGCAACCAGTTCGCACCACTCCGCAACCAGTTCGCACCGCTCCGCAACCAGTTGGCACCACTCCGCACCCAGTTCGCACCACTCTGCAACCAGTTCGCACCACTCCACAACCTGTTTGCACCACTTCGCAACCAGTTCGCACCACTCCGCAACCAGTTTGCACCACTCCGCAACCAGTTTGCACCACTCAGCATCCAGTTCGCACAACTCTGCAACCAGTTCACACCACTCCGCAACAAGTTCTCGCCACTCCGTAACCAGTTCCCACCACTCCGCAACCAGTTCGCACCACTCCTCAACCAGTTTGCACCACTGCGCAACCTGTTTGCGCCACTCCGCAACCAGTTTGCGCCACTCCGCAACCGGTTCCAACCACTCTGCAACGGGATCTTACCACTGTGCATCCAGTTTGTACCACTCCGCAGCCAGTTCGCACCACTCCGCAACCAGTTCCCACCACTTCGCAACCAGTTTGCACCACTCCGCAACCAGTTCGCACCACTCCGAAACCAGTTCGCACCACTCCGAAACCAGTTCGCACCAGTCCGGAACCAGTTTAAACCACTCCGCAGCCAGTTCACACCACTCTACAACCTGTTTGTACCACTCCGCAGCTAGTTCGCACCACTCCACAACCAGTTCCAACCACTCCGCAACCAGTTCGCACCACTCCGCAACCAGTTCCCACCACTCCGCAACCAGTTCGCACCACTCCACAACCAGTTCGCACTACTCCGGAACCAGTTCAGACCACTCCGCAACCAGTTTGCACCACTCCACAACCAGTTTGCACCACTGCGCAACCGGTTCGCACCATTCCACAACTAGTTTGCACCAACCTGCAACCAGTTTGCACCACTCCGCAACCAGTTAACACCACTGCGCAACCAGTTCGCAACACTCCGCAACCAGTTCGCACCACACCGCAACCAGTTTGCACCACTCCGCAACCAGTTCGCACCACTCCGCAACCAGTTTGGACCACTCTGCAACCAGTTCGCACCACTCCACAACCAGTTCGCACTACTCCGGAACCAGTTCAGACCACTCCGCAACCAGTTTGCACCACTTGGCAACACGTTCGCACCACTCGGCAACCAGCTTGCACCATTCGGCAACCAGTTCGCACCATTCCGCAACCAGTTCCCACCACTCCGCAACCAGCTCTCACCACTCCAAAACCGTTCGCACAACTCCGCAACCAGTTCGCACATTTCCGCAACCAGTTCGTACCACTCCGCAACCAGTTTGCACCACTCCACAACAAGTTCGCACCACTCCGCAACCAGTTCGTACCACTCGGCAGGCAGTTCGCACCACTCCGCAACCAGTTTGGACCACTCTGCAACCAGTTCGCACCACTTTGCAACTAGTTTGCACCACTCCCAAACCAGTTCCCACAACTCCTCAACCAGTTTGCACCAGCCCGCAACCAGTTGGTACCACTCCTCAACCAATTTGTAGCACTCTGCAACCAGTTTTCACTACTCTGCAACCAGTTTGCACCACACTGGAACTCATTTGCACCACTCCGCAACCAATTCGCGACACTCCGCAACCAGTTGTCACCACACCGCAACCTGTTGGCACCACTCCGCAGCCACTTCACACCGCTCCGCAACCAGTTCGCGCCACTCCGCAACCAGTTCGCACCACCCGGCAACCAGTTGGCACCACACCGCAACCAGTTGGCACCACTCCGCAACCAGTTTGCACCACTCGGCAACTAGTTCGCACCACTTTGCAACCAGTTTGCACCACTCCGCAACCAGTTCGCACCACCCGGCAACCAGTTGGCACCACACCGCAACCAGTTGGCACCACTCCGCAACCAGTTTGCACCACTCGGCAACTAGTTCGCACCACTTTGCAACCAGTTTGCACCACTCCGCAACCAGTTTGCACCACTTCGAAACCAGTTCGCACCACTTTGCGACCAGTTTGCACCCCTCCGCAACCGGTTTGCACCATTCCGCAACCAGTTTGCACCACTCCGCAACCAGTTTGCACCACTCCAAAACCAGTTCGCCCCACTCCGCAACCAGTGCGCACCACTCGGAAACCAGTTTGCACCACTCCGAAACCAGTTCACACCAGTCCGCAACCAGTTCGCACCACTCCACAGCCAGTTCACACCCCTTCGCAACCACTTTGTACCACTCCGCAGCCAGTTTGCACCACTCCACAACCAGTTCCCACCACTCCGCAACCAGTTCGCACTGCTTCGGAACCAGTTCGCACCACGCCGCAACCAGTTCGCACCACGCCGCAACTAGTTCGCACCACTCCGCAACCAGTTTGCACCACTCCGCAACTAGTTTGCACCACTCCGCAACTAGTTTGCACCAACCCGCAACCAGTTTGCACCACTCTGCAAAACATTTGCACCACTCCGCAACCAGTTCGCAACACTCTGCAACAAGTTGGCACCACACCGCAACCAGTTCGCACAGCTCCGCAACCAGTTCTCAGCACTCTACGTCCAGTTCGCACCACTCCGCAACCAGTTTGCACCACTCCGCATCCAGTTCGCACCACTCTGCAACCAGTTTGCACCGCTCTGCAACCAGTTCGCTCCACTCGGCAACCATTTCCCACCACTCCGCAACCAGGTCGCACCTCTCCGCAACCAGTTGGGACCACTCCGCAACCAGTTGGCACCACTCCACAACCAGTTCGCACCAATCCGCAACCAGTTTGCACCACTCCGCAACCAATTCGCACCACTCCGCAACCAGGTCGCACCTCTCCGCAACCAGTTGGGACCACTCCGCAACCAGTTGGCACCACTCCACAACCAGTTCGCACCAATCCGCAACCAGTTTGCACCACTCCGCAACCAATTCGCACCACTCCGCAACCAGTTCGCACCACTCCACCACCAGCTTGCACCATTCCGCAACCAGTTTGCACCATTCCGCAACCAGTTTCCACCACTCCGCAACCAGCTCGCACCACTCCGAAACCAGTTCGCACCACTCCGCAACCAGTTCGCACCACTCCACCACCAGCTTGCACCATTCCGCAACCAGTTTGCACCATTCCGCAACCAGTTTCCACCACTCCGCAACCAGCTCGCACCACTCCGAAACCAGTTCGCACCAGTCCGCAACCAGTTCGCACCAGTCCGCAGCCAGTTCACACCCCTTTGCAACCAGTTTGTACCACTCCGCACCCAGTTCGCACCACTCCACAACCAGTTCCCACCACTCCGCACCCAGTTCGCACCATTCCACAACCAGTTAGCACGACTCCAGAACCAGTTCGCACCACGCCGCAACCAGTTCGCACCACTTCGCAACCAGTTCCCACCACTTCGCAACCAGTTCGCACCACTCCGCAACCAGTTTGCACCACTCCGAAACCAGTTCGCACCACTCCGAAACCAGTTCCCACCAGTCGGAACCAGTTTGCACCACTCCGCAGCCAGTTCACACCACTCCACAACCTGTTTGTATCACTCCGCAGCCAGTTCGCACCACTCCACAACCAGTTCCCACCACTCCGCAACCAGTTCGCACCACTCCGCAACCAGTTTGCACCACTCCACAACCAGTTGGCACTACTCCGGAACCAGTTCGGACCACTCCGCAACCAGTTTGCACCACTCCACAACCAGTTTGCACCACTGCGCAACCAGTTCGCACCACTCCACAACTAGTTTGCACCAACCTGCAACTAGTTTGCACCACTCCGCAACCAGTTGGCACCACTCCGCAACCAGTTCGCAACACACCGCAACCAGTTCGCACCTCACCGCAACCAGTTCGCACCACTCCGCAACAGGTTTGCACCACTCCGCAGCCAGTTCGCACCACTCCGCAACCATTTCCCACCACTCCGCAACCAGGTTGCACCACTCCGTAACCAGTTGGCACCACTCCGCAACCAGTTTGCACCACTCCGCAACCAGTTTGCACCACTCCGCAACAAGTTCGCACCACTCGGCAACCAGCTTGCACCATTCAGCAACCAGTTCGCACCATGCCGCAACCAGTTTCCACCACTTCGCAGCCAGCTCTCACCACTCCAAAACCAGTTCGCACCACTCCGCAACAAGTTCGCACCACTCGGCAACCAGCTTGCACCATTCAGCAACCAGTTCGCACCATGCCGCAACCAGTTTCCACCACTTCGCAGCCAGCTCTCACCACTCCAAAACCAGTTCGCACAACTCCGCAACCAGTTCGCACAACTCCGCAACCAGTTCGTACCACTCCGCAACCAGTTTGCACCACTCGGAAACCAGTTCGCACCAATCCGCAACCAGTTCGTACCACTCGGCAGGCAGTTCGCACCACTCCACAACCAGTTCGCACCACTCCGCAACCAGTTGGCTCCACTCCGCAACCAGTTCGCACCACTCCGCATCCAGTTCGCACCACTCCGCAACCAGTTCGTACCACTCCGCAGGCAGTTCGCACCACTCCACAACCAGTTTGCACCACTCTGCAACACGTTTGCACCACTCCGCAGCAAGTTGGCACCACACCGCAACCAGTTCGCACCGCTCCGCAACCAGTTCTCAGCACTCTGCATCCAGTTCGCACCACTCCGCATCCAGTTCGCACCACTCCGCAACCAGTTCGTACCACTCCGCAGGCAGTTCGCACCACTCCACAACCAGTTTGCACCACTCTGCAACACGTTTGCACCACTCCGCAGCAAGTTGGCACCACACCGCAACCAGTTCGCACCGCTCCGCAACCAGTTCTCAGCACTCTGCATCCAGTTCGCACCACTCCGCATCCAGTTCGCACCACTCCGCAACCAGTTCGTACCACTCCGCAGGCAGTTCGCACCACTCCACAACCAGTTTGCACCACTCTGCAACACGTTTGCACCACTCCGCAGCAAGTTGGCACCACACCGCAACCAGTTCGCACAGCTCCGCAACCAGTTCTCAGCACTCTGCATCCAGTTCGCACCACTCCGCATCCAGTTCGCACCACTCCGCAACCAGTTTGCTCCACTCTGCAACCAGTTCGCACCACTCGGCAACCATTTCCCACCACTCCGCAACCAGGTCGCACCACTCCGCAACCAGTTGGGACCACTCCGCAACCAGTTGGCACCACTCCACAACCAGTTCGCACCCCTCCGCAACCAGTTCGCACCACTCCGCAACCAGGTCGCACCACTCCGCAACCAGTTGGGACCACTCCGCAACCAGTTGGCACCACTCCACAACCAGTTCGCACCCCTCCGCAACCAGTTCGCACCACTCCGCAACCAATTCGCACCACTCCGCAGCCATTTCGCACCACTCCGCAACCAGCTTGCACCATTCCGCAACCAGTTCGCACCATTCCGCAACCAGTTTGCACCACTCCACAACCAGCGCGCACCACTCCGAAACCAGTTCGCACCAATCCGCAACCAGTTCGCACCACTCTGCAGCCAGTTCATACCCCTTTGCAACCAGTTTGTACCACTCCGCACCCAGCTCGCACCACTCCACAACCAGTTCCCACCAATCCGCAACCAGTTCACACCAATCCACAACCAGTTAGCACTACTCCGGAACCAGTTCGTACCACGCCGCAACCAGTTCGCACCACCCCGCAACCAGTTTGCACCACTCCGCAGCCAGTTTGCACCACTCTGCAACTCGTTTGCACCATTCGCAACCAGTTTGCACCACTCCGCAAAACGTTTGCAACACTCCGCAACCAGTTCGCAAAATTGCGCAACAAGTGGGCACCACACCACAACAAGTTCGCACAGCTCCGCAACCAGTTCTCAGCAGTCCGCAACCAGTTCGCACCACTCAGCAACCAGTTCGCACCACTCCTCAACCAGTTCGCACCACTCCTCAACCAGTTTGCACCACTCCGCAACCAGGTCGCACCACTCCGCAAAAAGTTTGCACCACTCTGCAACCAGTTCGCACCACTCCGCAACCATTTACCACCACTCCGCATCCAGGTCGCACCACTGCGCAACCAGTTGGGACCACTCCGCGACCAGTTGGCACCACTCCACAACCAGTTCGCACCACTCCACAACCAGTTCGCACCACTCCGCAACCAATTCGCACCACTCCGCAACCAGTTCGCACCACTCCGCATTCAGCTTCCACCATTCTGCAACCAGTTTGCACCACTCCGCAACCAGTTACCACCACTCCGCATCCAGGTCGCACCACTCTGCATCGAGGTCGCACCACTCCGCAACCATTTCCCACCACTCCGCATCCAGGTCGCACCACTGCGCAACCAGTTCGCACCACTCCACAACCAGTTCGCACCACTCCGCAACCAATTCGCACCACTCCGCAACCAGTTCGCACCACTCCGCATTCAGCTTCCACCATTCTGCAACCAGTTTGCACCATTGTGCAACCAGTTTTCAACACTCCGCAACGAGCTTGCACCACTCCGAAACCAGTTCGCACCACTCCCCAACCAGTTCGCACGACTCCCCAACCAGTTTGTACCACTCCGCAACCAGTTTCCACCACTCCGCAACCAGTTTGCACCACTCCGCAACCAGTGTGTACCACTCTGCAGGCAGTTCACACCACACCGCAACCACTTCCCACCACTCCGCAACCAGTTTGCACCACTTTGCAACCAGTTCGCACCACTTCGCAACCAGTTCGCACAACCCTGCAACCATTTTGCACCACTCCGCAACACGTTCGCACCATTCTGCAACCAGTTCGCACCACTCTGCAACCAGTTTGCACCACTCAGCACCTAGTTCGCACCACTCCGCAACCAGTTCGCACCACTCCGGAGCCAGTTCGCACCAGCTCGCGATCAGTTCGCACAACTCCGCAACTAGTTCGCACCTCTCCGTTGCCTGTTTGCACCACTCTACAACCAGTTTGCACCACTCTGTAACCAGTTCGCACCACTATGCAACCAGTTCGCACCACTCCACATCCATTTTGCACCATTCCGCCACCTGTTTGCACCTCTGTGCAACCCGTTTGCACCAATCCACAACCAGTTGGCTCCACTCTGCAACCCGTTCGCACCACTCCGTAACCAGTTCGCACCACTCAGCAACCAGTTTGCACCACTCTGCAGCCAGTTCACACCACTCCGCAACCCGTTTGCACCACTCCGCAACCAGTTCGCACCTCTGCGCAACCAGTTCGTACCACTCCGCATCCAGTTCGCACGACTCTGCAAAGTTGGCACCATTCCGCAAACAGTTTGCACCACTCCGCAACCAGTTCGCAACACCGCGCAGCCTGTTTGCACCACTCCGCAGCCAGTTCGCACCACTTCATACTCAGTTTGCACCACTCTGCAACCAGGTCGCACTACTCCGCAACCCGTGTGCACCAATCCGCATTCCATTCGCACCACTCCCTAACCAGTTCACACCACTCCGCACGCACTTCGCACCGCTCCGCAACAAGTTTGCACCGCTCCGCAACGAGCTCGCACCACTCCGCAACCAGTCCGCACCACTCCACAGCCAGTTCTCACCACTCCGCAACCAGTTCGCAACAGTCCACAACCAGTTTGCACCACTCTGCAACCAGTTCGCACCACTCCGCAACGAGTTCGCACCACTCCAAAACCAGTTTGCACCACTCCGCAACCGGTTCGCACCACTCCGCAACCGGTTCGCACCACTCTGCAACCGGTTCACACCACTCTGCAGCCAGTTCGTACCACTCCGCAGCCAGTTCGCACCACTCCGCAACCAGTTCCCACCACTCTGGACCAGTTCCCACCACTCTGCAGCCAGTTCGCACCACTCCGCATCCAATTCGCACCACACCGCAACCAGTTCGCACCATTCCGCAACCAGCTCGCACCAGTCCACAACCTGTTTGCACCACTCAGCAACCCATTTGCACCACTCCACAACCAGTTCGCACCAATCCGCAACGATTTCGCACCACTCTGCAAACCGTTCGCACCACTCCGCAACCAGTTCGCACCGCTCCGCAACCAGTTCACACCACTCCGCAACCAGTTCGCACCACTCCACAACCAGTTCGCACCACTCCGCAACCAGTTTGCACCACTCCGCAACCAGTTCGCACCACTCCGCAACCAGTTCGCACCACTCTGCAACCAGTTCGCACCACTCCGCAACCAGTTCGCACCACTCCGCAACCAGTTCGCACCACTCCGCAACCAGTTTGCACCACTCCGCAGCCATTTTGCACCACTCAGCAACCAGGTCGCACAACTCTGCAACCAGTTCACACCACTCCGCACCCAGTTCTCGCCACTCCGTAACCAGTTCCCACCACTCCGCAACCAGTTCGCACCATTCCTCAACCACTTTGCACCACCGCGCAACCAGGTTGCGCCACTCCGCAACCGGTTCCAACCACTCTGCAACAGGTTCTCACCACTGTGCATCCAGTTTGTACCACTCCGCAGCCAGTTCGCACCACTCCGCCACCAGTTTCCACCACTTCGCAACCAGTTCCCACCACTCCTCACCAGTTCACACCACTCTGCAACCAGTTTTCACCACTCCACAACAAGTTTGCACCACTCCAGAACCCGTTCGCACCACTCCACAACCAGTTCGCACCACCCCACAACCAGTCGCACCACTCCGCGACCAGTTCGCACCTCTCCGCAACTAGTTTGCACCAATCCGCAACCAGTTTGCACCACTCTGCAACCAGTTTGCACCTCTCTGAAACCAGTTTGCAACACTCCGGAACCAGTTCGCACCACTCCGCAACCAGTTCGCACAACTTCGTAACCGGTTCGCACCACTCTGCAACCAGTTCGCACCACTCCGCAACCAGTTTGCACCACTCCTCAACCAGTTCGCACCAAACCGCAACCAGTTTGCACCACTCTCCAACCAGTTCACACCACTCCGCAACCAGTTCGAACCACTCTGCAACCATTTCGCACCACTCCGGAACCAGGTCGCACCACTATGCAACCAGTTGGCACCACTCTGCAACCGGTTCGCTCTACTTCAAAACCAGTTCGCACCACTCCCGAACCAGTTCGCACCACTCCGCAACCAGTTTGCACCACTCCGCATCCAGTTTGCACCACTCCGCAACCAGTTTGCACCACTCCTCAACCAGCTCGCACCACTCCCAAACCAGTTCGCACTACTTGGCAGGCAGTTCACTCCACTCCACAAGCCGTTCTTACCACTCTGCAACCAGTTTGCACCACTCCGCAACCAGTTTGCACCACTCCGCATCCAGTTCGCACCACTCCGCAACCAGTTTGCACCGCTCCGCATCCAGTTTGCACCACTCCGCAACCAGTTTGCACCACTCCGCATCCAGTTCGCACCACTCCGCAACCAGTTTGCACCGCTCCGCATCCAGTTTGCACCACTCCGCAACCAGTTTGCACCACTCCGCATCCAGTTCGCACCACTCCGCAACCAGTTTGCACCGCTCCGCATCCAGTTTGCACCACTCCGCAACCAGTTTGCACCACTCCGCATCCAGTTCGCACCACTCCGCAACCAGTTTGCACCGCTCCGCATCCAGTTTGCACCACTCCGCAACCAGTTTGCACCACTCCTCAACCAGCTCGCACCACTCCCAAACCAGTTCGCACTACTTGGCAGGCAGTTCACTCCACTCCACAAGCCGTTCTTACCACTCTGCAACCAGTTTGCACCACTCCGCAACCAGTTTGCACCACTCCGCAACCAGTTTGTACCACTCCACAGCCAGTTCGCACCACTCTGTAACCAGTTCGCACCACTCCGCAACCAGTTTGCACCACTTTGCAACCAGTTCGCACCACTCCGCAACCAGTTCGCACAACTCCGCAACCAGTTGGCACCACTCCGCATTCAGTTCGCACCATTCTTCAACCAGTTCGCACCACTCCGCATCCAGTTCGCACCACTCTTTACCCAGTTCACACCAATCCCCAACCAGTTTGCACCACTCTGCACCCAGTTCGCACCACTCCGCGACTAGTTGGCACCACTCCGCAACTAGCTCGCACCACTCCGTAACCAGTTCGCACCACTCTCTGACCACTTTGCCCCACTCCGCAACCAGTTCGCACCACTCCGCAACCAGTTCGCACCACTCCGCAACCAGTTTGCACCACTGTGCAGCCCGTTTGCACCACTCGACAACCAGTTCGTACCACTCCGCAGCCAGCTTGCACCACTCCGCAACCAGTTGGCACCACTCCGCAACCAGTTCTAACTACTGTGCAACCAGTTCGCAATACTCCAAAACCAGTTCACTACACTCCACAACCAGATCGCACCACTTCGCAACCAGTTTGCAACACTCTGCAACCAGTTTGCACCACTCTGCAACCAGTTTGCACCACTCCGCAACCAGTTCGAAACACTCCGCAGCCCGTCTGCACCACTCCGCAACCAGTTCGCACCACTCCGTAACCAGTTTGCACCACTGCGCAATCAGTTTGCACCACTTTGCAACCAGTTCCCACCACTCCGCAAGCAGTTCGCACCACTCCACAACCAGTTTGCACCACTCCACAACCAATTCGCACCACACCGCAACCAGTTCGCACCACTCTGCACCCACTTCGTACCACTCCGCAACAAGTTCGCACCAATCTGCAACCAGCGCGCACCACTCCGCAACCAGTCCGCACCACTCTACAGCCAGTTGTCACCACTCCGCAACCAGTTCGCACCACTCCGCGACCTCTTCGCACCACTCCGCAACCAGTTCGCACCACTCCGCAACCAGTTCACACAACATCGCAACCAGTTCAAACCACTCCGCAACCAGTTTGCACCACTCCGCAACCAGTTTGCACCACTCCGCAACCAGTTCGCACCACTCTGCAGCCCGTTTGCACCACTCCGCAACCAGTTTGCACCACTCCGCAACCAGTTTGCACCACTCCACACCGAGTTCGGACCACTCAGCAACCAGTTCGCACAACTCCACAACCAGTTTACACCACTCCGCAACCAGTTTGCACCATTCCGCAACCAGTTTGCACCACTCCACACCGAGTTCGGACCACTCAGCAACCAGTTCGCACAACTCCACAACCAGTTTACACCACTCCGCAACCAGTTTGCACCATTCCGCAACCAGTTTGCACCACTCTGCAACCAGTTCGCATTTCTCTGCAACCAGTTCGTACCACTGTGCAACCAGTTCGCACCACTCGACAACCAATTCGCACCACTCGGCAACTAGTTCGCACCTCTGTGCAACCAGTTGGCACCACTACGAAACCAGTCCGCACTATTCCTCAACCAGTTCGCACCACTCCGCAACCAGTTCGCACCACTCCGCAACCAGTTTGCACCACTCCGCAACCAGTT
>SZWC01000279.1:414463-425030 GCA_023375785.1 Penium margaritaceum | reverse complement strand
AACTCATAACTTCAGTCACAAATGGTGAGAGGGGGAAACAATGCTTTGGGAATACTATTTCTCAACTAGCAAGTACAAAGACCGTCAATAAGTAGTGGCACGGTGTGGCTACCATACACAATGACCAACCAGAATCAGCATATGTCACTGACCATGACCAAAGAATTTCACTATAGGTGGTCAATATTAACAACTCATGAATTAAGTTACAAATGGTGAGAGGGAGAAAAAATGGTTTAAGAGTACTAATTATCAAAAAGCACCCACAAAGACCTTCAATAAGTAGTGGCACAGTGTGCCTACCATGCAGAGTGACCAACCGAAGTAGGCATACGTCACTGAACATGACCAGAGAATTTCACTAAGTGTGGTGAACATTGAAAGCTCATAATATGATTGAACAATGGTCAGAGGAGGGAACAAAGGGTTCGGAATACTAGTGATTGACTGGCAAGTACAAATACCTTCAATACGTCGCAGCACGGTATGGCTACCATGCACAATGACCAACCAAAGTATGCGTAAGTCACTGACCATGACTGACTACTTTCACAATGTCAGGCCAACGTTGACATCTCATACTAAAGTTCACAAATGGTCAGAGGGGGAGTCGTATGGAGTTTTAGGGGGTTGTACGGAGTTGTACAGAGTCGGACAGCGTTGTACAGACTTGTACAAATTTATATGTAGTTGTACGGACTTTGTAGCAAGTTGTAGAAATATTGTACGGAGTTGTATGGAGGTGTGCGGGGTTGTATGGGGTTGTAAAGAGTTGTTGGGAGATGTACGGATGTGTAATGAGTTGTACAAAGTTGTACAGAATTGTACAAAGTTGTGCGCAGTTCTAGCGACTCGTACAGTGCTGTACAAAGTTGTACAGAGTTCTATGGAGTTGTATAGAGCTGGACGGACGTGCAGCAGTTTGTACGGAGTTCTACGGAGTTGTATGGAGTTGTACAGAGTTGTACAGATTCGTACGCAGTTGTACAAAGTTATATGGAGTTGTACAGAGCTGGCGCACATTGTAACAAGTTTTACAGTGTTGTACGGAGCTGTACGGAGTTGTACAGAGTTGTACGGAGCTGTACGGATGGTGCAGAGTTGTGCGGAGTTGTACGGAGTTATACGGAGTCGTTCAGAGTTGGGCACTAGATACGTCCTATTTCATCCTTATTGTGCCCTAGTTGCGTCCTAGTTGTGCCCTACTTGCGCCCTGCTTACGCCCTAGCTGCGCCCTACTTATGCCCTTGTTGCGCCGTACTTGCTTACTAGTTGCGCCTTAGTTGAACCTCAGTTGGACACTAGTTACGTCCTAGTTGTGCCCTAGTTGCGCCGTAGTTGTACCATGTTTACATCCTACTTGTGTCCTGCTTGCACCCTATATGCCCCCTCGTTGTGCCCTAGTTGCCTCCTACTTGCGCCCTACTTACACCCTAGTTGTACCCTAGTTACTCCCTACTTATGTCCAACTTGGGCCCTAGTTGCGTCTTAGTTGCACGCTATTTACACCATAGTTGTGCCCTAAATGCACCCTAGTTACGCCCTAGTTACACCCTAGTCGTGCCCTAGTTATGCCCTAGTTGTGCCTCAGTTGGACACTAGCTACACCCTAGTTACGCCCTAGTTGCGTCCTAGTTGTGCCCATAGTTTCGTCCTAGTTGCGCCCTACATGCGCCCTTGTTGCGCCCTAGTTGTGCCCTAGTTGCACCCTTGTTGCCCCTTTCTTGCCCCCTACTTATGTCCTAGTTGCGTCCTACTTGCGCCTTAATTGCGTCCTACTTCCGCCCTAGTTACACCCTAGTTATTCCCTAGTTGTACCCTACTTGCGTCCTACTTGCACCCTACTTGTGCTGTAGTTGTGCCCTACTTGTACCTTAGTTACACAATAAATGCGCCCTACTTGCGTCCTACTTGTGTTATAGTTACGCCCTTATTGTACCCTAGTTGTTCCCTACTTGCACCATAGTTGGGCACTAGTTGCGCCGTAGTTACGCGCTAGTTGCGCCCTTGTTGCACCCTACTTGCACCCTAGTTGCGCCCTACGTGTGCCCTACTTGCACCCTAGTCGTGCCCTAGTTGCATCCTAGTTGCGCCCTACATGCATCCCAGTTGCGCCCTAGTTGCGTCCTAGTTGTACCCTACTTGTGCCCTAGTTGCACCCTAGTTGCGCCCTAGTTGCGCCCTAATTGTGCCTCAGTTGGACACTAGCTACGCCCTAGTTCCACCCTTGCTACATCCTAGTTGCACCCTACTTGTGTCCTACTCGTGTCCTACTTGTGCCCTAGTTGTGCCGTACTTTTGCCCTAGTTGCGCCCTAGTTCCGCCCTAATTGCGGCCTAGTTGCGCCTCATATGGGCACTAGGTATGACCTAGTTGCGCCCTAGTTGCACCCTAGTTGCGCCCTATTTGTGCCGTACTTGCGTCATAGTTGCGCCCTAGTTGCACCCTAGTTGCGCCCAAGTTGCACCTCGGTTGGACACTAGCTACATCCTAGATGCACCCTAGTTGCGCCCTAGTTGTACCCTTGTTACGCCCTAGTTACACCCGAGTTGTGTCGTCTTGCATCCAACCTATGCCCTACATGTGTCCTAGTTGTGTCCAAGTTGTGCCCTACTTGCGTCCTCCTTGCGCCCTACTTGCGAACTAGTTACGCCCTATTTGTGTCCTACTTGCGCCATACTTGCACCCTACTTGGACCCTAGTTGCGCCCTAGTTTCATCCCTGTTGCATCCTACTAACACCCTACGTGCGCCCTAGTTGCACCCTATTTGCACCCTAGTTGCGCCCTAGTTGCGCTCTACTTGCGACCTAGGTGCACCATACTTGCGCCCTAGTTGCACCCTAGTTATGCCCTACTTGCACCCTAGTTGCACCCTATTTGCACCCTAGTTGCGCCCTAGTTGCGCTCTACTTGCGACCTAGGTGCACCATACTTGCGCCCTAGTTGCACCCTAGTTATGCCCTACTTGCACCCTACTTGTGCCCCACTTGCGCCCTACTTGCGTCCTAGTTGTGCCGTACTTGTACCCTAGTTGCACCCTACTTGATCCCTAGTGGTGCCGTTATTGTGCCTCAGCTGGCCACTAGCTACGTCGTAGTTTCACCCTACTTGTACCCTAGTTGCGCCCTTGTCGTGTCCTACTTGCGCCCTATTGATGCCCTAGTTGCCCCCTATTTGCACCCTAGTTGTACCGTATTTTGCGGCCTAGTTACGTCCTAGTTGCACCTCAGTTGGGCACTAGCTACATCCTAGTTGTGCCCTAGTTGCGCCCTAGTTGTTCCCTAGTTGCACCCTATTTGCACCCTAGTTGTACCGTATTTTGCGCCCTAGTTACGTCCTAGTTGCACCTCAGTTGGGCACTAGCTACATCCTAGTTGTGCCCTAGTTGCGCCCTAGTTGTTCCCTAGTTGCATCCTACTTGCGCTCTACTTGCGCCCTAGTTGCGCCCTAGTTGCGCCCTAGTTGTGACCTACTTGTGCCCTACTTACACCCTAGTTGCGCCCTAGTTGCACCCTACTCGCGCCATACTTGCGCCCTACTTGCGCCCAAGTTGTGCCCTAGTTGGACCCTACTTCCCCCATACTTGCGCCCTACTTGCGCCCTACTTGCGCCCAGTTGCACCCTAGTTGCGTCCTAGTTGCGCCCTACATGTGTCCTACTTGCGCCCTACTTGCTGCCTAGTTATGGCCTAGTTGCGCCTTGGTTGCGCCCTTCTTGTGCCCTACTTGCACCCTAGTTGTGCCTTACTTACGTCATACTTGCGCCCTATTTGCATCCTAGTTTTGTCCTAGTTGCGGCCTACTTGCGCCCTACTTGCACCCTAGTCGTGCCCTAGTCGTACCATAATTGCACCCTGGTTGCGTCCTACTTGTACCCTACTTGCGCACTACTTGCGCCCTAGTTGCGCCCATCTTCAGCCCTAGTTAAGTCCTAGTTGCGCCCTAGTTGGACCCTAGTTATGCCCTACTTACATCCTTGTTGCACCGTTCTTTTATCCTATGTGCATCGTACTTGCGTCCTAGCTGCGCCTTAGTTACGCCCTAGTTGCACCCTAGTTGCGACCTAGTTGCACCCTAGTTACGCCTCAGTTGGACCCTACTTGCACCCCTTTTGCACCCTACTTGCGCCTTGTTGCAGCCTAGTTGCACCCTAGTTGCACCCTAGTTGTACCTCAGTTGGCACTAGCCACGTCCTAGTTGCGCACTAGTTGTACCCTAGTTGCATCCTACTTGTGTACTAGTTGTACCCTTGTTGCGCCCTACTTGTGCCCTTCTTGCGCCCTAGTTGCGCCGTAGTTGCACCCTAGTTGCACCCTACTTACGCCCCATATGCGCCCAACGTGTGTCCCTCTTGCGCCCTAGTTGCGCCCTAGTTGCACCCTACTTGCGCCCTAATTGTGTCCTAGATATACCCTAGTTTCACCCTAGTTACGCCCTTGTTGCGTCCTCCTTGCGCCTTGCACCCTAGTTGTACCCTTGTTGCACCCTAGTTGTGCCCTAGTTACGCCCTACATGCGCCATAGTTGTGCCCTACTTGCGCCCTAGTTACGCCATAGTTGTATCCTACTTGCGCCATGCTTGCACCCTATTCGCACCCTACTTGCGCTCTAGCTGCGCCCTACTTGAGCCCTAGTTGCACCCTAGTTGTTCCCTAATTGTGCCCTACTAGTGCCCTAGTTCCGCCCTAGTTGCGCCCTAAATGCGCCCTAGTTGCGTCCTAGTTACATCGTAGTTGCGTCCTAGTTGCGCCTCAGTTGGGCACTAGCTATGCCATAGTTGTGCCCTAGTTGTACCCTAGTTTTGCCCTAGTTGCGCCCTAGTTACAACCTAGTTGCGCTCTGCTTGCATCTTACTTGTGCCCTAGTTGCTCTCTAGTTGCTCTCTAGTTGCATCCTAATTGTGCCCTACTTGCGCCCTACTTGCATCATACTTACATCATAGTTGCGCCCTAGTTGCGTCCCAGTTGCGCCCTACTTGTGACCTACTTGCGTTCTACTTGTGCCCTAGTTGCGCCCTAGTTGCGCCCTGGTTTGGCCCTACATGCGCTCTACTTGAGCCCTAGTTGCGCCCTGGTTGTGTCCTAGTTGCACCCTAGGTGCGCCATAATTGTGTCCTAGATATGCCCTACTTGTGCCCTACTTGCGCCCTACTTGCACCCTAGTTGTGCCCTATTTGCGCCCTAGTTGCACCCTAGGTGCGCCTCAATTGGGCACTAGCTACGCCCTGGTTGAACTAGGCTAGTTGCACCCTCCGTCCGCTTTAGTTGCGTCCTACTTGTGTCATACTTACGTCCTAGTTGTGTCCTACTTGCACCCTAGTTGCGTCCGACTTGCGCCCTAGTTGCGCCCTACTTGTGCCTCAGTCGGGCACTAGCTACGCCCTAGTTGGGTCCTAGTTGCACCCTAGCTGTGACATAGTTGCACCCTACTTGCGCCCTACTTGTGTCCTAGTTGCGCCTTAGGTGTGCCCTAGTTACGCCCTACTTCCGTCCTACTTGCTTCCTAGTTGAATCTTAGTTGTATCCTATGTACGCCCTTCTGTTGTCCTTCTTGTACTCTACTTGCACCCTAGTTGCTCCCTAGCTGTGTCCTAGTTGCGCCCTACTTGTGTCCTAGTTGCGCCTTAGGTGTGCCCTAGTTACGCCCTACTTCCGTCCTACTTGCTTCCTAGTTGAATCTTAGTTGTATCCTATGTACGCCCTTCTGTTGTCCTTCTTGTACTCTACTTGCACCCTAGTTGCTCCCTAGCTGTGTCCTAGTTGCGCCCTACTAGTGTCCTACTTGCGCCCTAGTTGTGCCCTAGTTTCGCCCTTGTTGCGTCCTAGTTGCTCCCTAGTTACGCCCTAGATGCGCCCTACTTGTGCCCTAGGTGCGCCCTGCTTACGCCCTAGTTGTGCCCTAGTTGCACCCTACTTGCACCCTAGTTGTGCCGTTCTTGCGCCCTAGTTGCACCATAGTCGCATATCAGTTGGGCACTAGCTACGTCCTAGTTACGCCCTAGTTGCGCCCTAGTTACACCCTAGTTGTGTCCTGCTTACGCCGTATATACGCTCTACTTGCGCCCTAGTTACGCCATAGTTGCGCCTTGGGTGGGCACTAGCTACGCCCTGATTACGTCATAGTTGCGTCCTAGTTGTGTCCTAGTTGCGTCCTACTTGCGCCCTACTTGTACCCTAGTTGTACCCTAGTTGCACCCTAGTTGCACCATACTTCCGCCGTACATGCACCCTACTTGTACCCTAGTTGCGTCCTAGTTACGCCCTACTTGCGCCCTAATTGTCCCTTACTTGTGTCTTACATATACTCTAGTTGTACCCTGGTTGTGCCCTACTTTCGCCCTACTTGGGCCCTAGTTGTGTCCAAGTTGTGCCCCAGTTACGTCCTAGTTGCGCTCTACTTGCACCCTAGTTGCGCCCTACTTGCACCCTAGTTTCGTCCTACTTGCGCCCTAGTTGCGTCATAGTTGCGCCTGATCTGGGCACTAGCTATACCCTAGTTACTCCCTAGTTGAGCCCTAGTTGCGCCCTAGTTGTGCCCTATGTGCGCCCTAATTGCGCCCTACTTGCGCCCTGGTTATGCCCTACTTGGAACCAAAGGCGAACACAATGGAAAGAACTATTCTGGGTTAAACTCAGAGGGAATAAACATCCTCCATATATGAAACAGATCAGGACAAAGAACAACCAACGGCTTCTTGGGCGCAAGCCGGGCGCATTTTGCGGTCTAACCGCTTATTAGGGGATCACTCCGTAGGGTGTGCGCTGGTCGGAGCACGACCGAGAATGGCCAGTTGTGGGTGTGACCAAGGTGATTCATACCGGAGATGAACTGTCATGGAAAAATCACAGTACCCGAGAGAGGAAGAGTATGTACCAAACTGAGTGCGGTCATGTTCTTTTATTCTGACACCCCCCCTGAAGATGACCACCATAGCTGGTAAAAAGGGGGATTCAATAGGCGCTGGGATGGATCAGGTCGGTGGGAGCGGGAGGTAGGCCAGGCGAGGTTGAGGAGGGGGAGGAACTTGTTCGAGTGTAAGTTGGCGAGATCTAATAGTGCGCAGGTGATAGAGGTACATCGGCAGTCCCTGAGTACAACGTTGTTGATGGTGGAGAACACACCTTGTAGTGCTTCTACACAGGGATCATGAGGCTGGAGGATGTTGTAGAAGGCGGTGTCAGTGGTGAGTTGGACAGAGTTGCACGGAGTTGTACGGAGTTGTACCGAGTTGTACGGATTTGTAGCATAATATATAAACATTTTGAGAGTTGTATGGAGATGTGCAGAGTTGTGTGGAGTCATGCAGAGTTATCAGGAGCTGTACGGAGCTATACAGAGTTGTACAGAGCTGTACAGAGCTCTACGGAGTTGTACGGAGTTGTACGGTGTTGTAGCAATTTGTACAGAGTTGCACAGAGCTGTACAAAGTTAAACTGAGTTGTACAAAGTTATACAGAGATGTACAAAGTTTTACAATGTTGCACAGAGTTGTATGAGTAGCACGGACCTGTATGGAGCTGTATGGAGTTGTAGAGATTTGTGAGGACTTAAACAGAGTTATAAGTGTCAGTAAAGTACACCGAAAAGGCATCTCAAGAACGGTTCAGGTCCTGGATCAAACGAGCTTGACCAACAGCTGTCGACCGAAAAATCCGTTGAGCACAAACGGTCAAGTCATCCCCTAATAAAGTGACACCTGTCACCCGCGTCCGGCTAGCGGAGAAAAGCCGTTGCTTTGCCCTTTTGTCCTGTTCTGTCGTTTTTTACCAAGGATGTTAATTCCCTCAAAGTTTACCAGAACAGCTATGTTCATGGTGTGGCTACCATGCACAATGACCAACCAAAGTAGACTTATGTAACTGACCATGACCGAAGAATTTCACTATGTGTGATCAACGTTGACAACTCATAATACAAGTCACAAATTGCCAGCGGGGAAAACAATAGTTTGGGAATACTAGTAACTAATTAGCAAGTACAAAGACCTTCAAGAAGTAGTGGTACAGTGTGGCTACCGTGCACAATGACCAACCAAAGTAGGCATATGTCATTGACCATGACCAATGAATTTCACTATGTGTGGTCAACGTTTACAACTCATGACTTCAGTCACAAATGGTGAGAGGGTGAACAATTACTTTGGGAATACTAGTTATCGACTAGCAAGAACAAATACCTTCAACACATAGTGGCACGGTGTGACTACCATACACAATGACCAACCAAAATAGGCATATGTCACTGACCATCACCAAAGAATTTCACTATGGGTGGTCAACATGAACAACTCATGAATTAGGTTACAAATGGTCAGAGGGGTAAACAATGGTTTAAGAGTACAAGTTATCAACTAGCAAGCACAAAGACCTTCAATAAGTAGTGGCACAGTGTGCCTACCATGCAGAATGACCAACCAAACTAGGCATAAGTCACTGAACATGACCAGAGAATTTCATAAAGTGTGGTCAACATTGACAACGCATAATGCGATTGAACAATGGTCAGATAAGAGAAGAAAAGGTTTGGAATACTAGTGATTGACTAGCGAGTACAAAGACCTTTGATACATAGCGGCACGGTATGGATACCATGCACAATGACCAACCAAAGCAGGCGTATGTCACTGACCATGACCGAATATTTTCAGTATGTCAGGCCAACATTGACAACTCATACAACAATTCACAAATGGTCAGAGGGGGAGTAGTAGGGAGTTGTAGGGAATTGTAGGGGGTTTTGCGGAGTTGTGTGGAGTTGGAAAGAGTTGTACGGACTTGTACAAAATTGTATGGGGCTTTACGGATTTGCAAAAAGTTGTAGAAATATTGTACGGAGTTGTATGGAGGTCTGCGGACTTGTATGGGGCTGTACTGAGTTGTTGGGAGCTGTACGAATGTGTGTAGAGTTGTACAAATTTGTAGGGAGCTGTACGGACTTGTAAGGAGTTGTACGGGGTTGTACGGAGTTGTACGGAGCTGTACAAAGGTATATGGATCTGTACAAGATTGGAGCGCATTGTAACAAGTTTTACAGTGTTGTACGGAGTTGTACGGAGTTGTACGGAGCTGTACAGGGTTATACAGAGCTGTACTGAGTTGTGCAGATTTGTACGGAGTTGTACGGAGTTGGATGGAGTCGTTAAGAGTTGGGCACTACATACTTCCTTGTTCCGTCCCCCTTGCACCCTAGTTGCGTCCTAGTTGTGCCACTACACTGGCAGGCGGTCAAGCGCATCCTCCACTACCTGCAGGCGACGCGGCACGCGTGCCTGAGGTTTGACGGCAAAGGGCGGGCGGACCCCTTGCGTCTGGTGTGCTACACGGACGCAGACTATGCTGGGGATGTGGACAAGCGGACGTCCACATCCGGCTACGTGTTCTTCCTTGCTGGTGCAGTGGTCTCGTGGTGAAGCAGGAAGCAGAACTGCGTCGCCACCTCCACAGTTAAAGCAGAGTACATTGCGCTTGCCGAGGCGGTCAAGGAGGCGGTGTGGCTCCGCATGTTGCTGGGGGAGCTGGGCGTGCCGCAGCTGGAGCCTACGGTGGTGCAAGAGGACAACACCGGCTCCATCTCGCTGACCAATAACCCGACACAGCACAGGAGGATGAAGCACATGGACGTGCGTTATCGCTACGCACGGGACATGGTCAAGAAGGGGCAGGTGGTGCTGCAGCACTGTAGCACGCACAATATGCTTGCGGATTGCTTGACCAAGGCGCAACCCGCGGACCGACACGCGATGAGCGTGGCCGGACTTGGGATGACCAGCAATGATGGGCTGGAGGGCGCAGCGGAAGATGAGTGAGAGCAAGCAGGAGCAACGGGAATGGCAGGTGCAAGGGGGAGACTGTTGAAAATTTGCCCCTCCACATGCCCAAGTGCGGCGCGTGGAGGCGCCGACGAATCGCCAGAAAGTGGAAACGCCGCTCCGGTGGATCTGGTGACTTGGAGAGTACTCGGATCCTAAAATGGAGGAAAGCCCATCAAAGTTGATGAGTTGGTGAATTCGGTGGAAGTTGTTTGGCCGGAATCGGACAAGTATCTAGGGAGACATGGCCTTCCAAAGTTGGGGTATGCACAGGGGCTCTGGGAGCCGGGTGCGACTCGAAATCCGGTGGAGAATCGACCGGACCGAGTAACAAAACTACCATCTTGATAAATTGATCCGATAGGCCTGCCGAGGCGTCCGGTGGATGGTCCGCCTGATCAGGTGGATCATCCACCGGATCTAGTAGTGCAGGTTGTTACTGAGGGACTTAGCCAAAACCCTGGCTCGACGTCAGAAACTCAGGAGTATGTTTTGTTACTCGGGGACTTAGTCAAAATTCTGACTTCAGGTCCACGGACAGGTTTCGAACCTCGTCACACCCCATCACCGAACACGACCCAAAAGTAGGTAGGGTATGTGGAAACAGTGCAGGGGATCCCCACACCATGTGCAATGGGATATGCGCTTTGGGAAAGGCGCTTCGCACGTGAACAAAGGTGCCACGGCGAGTGGCAGCGTCAGGCTTCTCTGGTGGGTGAGACCTGCGCTGCGGCAAGCATAACTTGAGCTACGCTTGGCC
>SZWC01000279.1:377460-391874 GCA_023375785.1 Penium margaritaceum | reverse complement strand
TGGAAAGAGAACAGGTACCGGGCCGCGGAAAAGTGGGAGCGTCGGACGTGCAAGGACACACGTCGGCAGAACTGAATGTCAGGAAGGAGCCCGGCCAATGAGAGCCCAGGATGGACAGCGGCAATCAAGGAGGAAGACCGGGAGGACACACCGCGCGAAGACGAAGATTCAAGGAAGAACACAAGACAGCGCGCAACCAAGCCGCGGAGTAGAGGAAGAAGCAGGTAGTAGAGCAGGGAAATGTAGAAGTCTGGTGTGTGTGTGTGGAAGGACGAGACCCGCGATGCGCATAGCGCACCACACGGAGTCCACAGTAGAGGAAAGAGTGTGGTAGGAGAAGACTTAGGGAGCTAGGTGTGGTGAATATGAAGTAGTGATGTAGCGGAGAGATTGAGACAGGATGACGTCCTGTCTGATCTTGTGCAATCTGACTTATTACAAGCCTGGTTCCCGGTTATGAGCCTGAAGTCCTGACTTGTTCAGAATCAGATTGCCACCTTCTGTCTCATTAATCCGCGCAAGTGTCAGTCTGGTTCACACTCCCATTTCCCTTCTGAGATCCGCAGCTGTTTAAGGAGCCGTAAGAGTGCTCTCCGTGGAGGTAGTCCGTGGAGGATGAATACTCCTCCTCTGAGTATGTGCAGAGCATGCTGCTCGATCCACTCACAACACTGGGACCTTCAGATTCCGCTGAGTATTGTCACCACCAGGAAACGCAAGTTGGGTGAAGGGTGCTGCCGGCGACTCTGCGGCCTTGCGCATGGCCACGGAACGGGGTTCCGCGGGCGTAGGAGTCAGAGGCCACGAGGTGGCTGACTCTCGTGCCGGCAAGGAGCGAGCCGCGGAGCACTACCCACGAGTGGGACCGAGAGAGTGTGAAGCATCCGCGGAAGACCAGGAGAGATAGCGGAGGAGCAGCAAGTGGGTGCTGCACGGAACCGCGGAACGGCAGAGTCGCAGAGCAGACCAGACGCGGAATCGGAGAGTGCGGAAGGAGAACAGTGCGCGGCAAAATTGGGGGTATCACTGCCATGTACAATGACCAACCAAAGTAGGCACATGTCACTTGCAATGGCCCATGAATTACACTATGTGTGGATTACACTGAGAACTCGTAATAAAAGTCACCAATGGTCAGAAGGGGAAGCAATGAAAGCATCTCAAATACCTAGTGGAACCGTGTGGATACCGTGCACAATGACCAACCAAAGAAGGCATACGCCACTGACCATGACCAATGAATTTAACTATCTCTGGTCAACATTGACAACTCATGATACGAGTCACAAATGGTCAGAGGGGTAAACTTTGGTTTGGGAATATTATGTATTGACTGGCAAGTAAAAATACCATCAATAAGTAGTCGCACGGTGTGGCTATCATGCACATTGACCAACCAAAGAAGGCACATGTGACTGACCATGACCAAAGGATTTCACTATGTGTGGTCAACGTTGATAACTCATGGTATGAGTCACAAATGGTCAGAAGGGGGAACAATGGGTTGGGAGGACTAGTTGTTGACTGGCACGTACAAAGACCGTGAATACGTAGTGGCACGGCATGGCCACCATGCACTTTGACCAAAGTAAGTAGGCATATGTCACTGAACATGACAAAAGAATTTCACTATGTGTGGTCAACATTGACAACTCATAATATGATCCACAAATGGTCATGGGTGGGAACAATGGTTTGGAAATACTAGTTATCAACTAGCAAGTACAAATACCTTAAACAGTGGCACGGTGTGGCTACCATGCACAATGACCAACCAAAGTAAGCATATGTCACACACCATGACCAAACACTTTGCCTATGTATGGTTAACATTGACGAAGGGGTAAACAATGATTTTGGAATACTATTTGCTGACTAGTAAGTACAAAGAACTTCAGTGATTAGTGTTACGGTGTGGTCACCATGCACAATGACCAACCAAATAGGCATATGTCTATAACCATGATTGCTATGTGACCTCAAAGCTGACAGCTCGTAATACGAGTCACAAATGGTTCAAGACATCTGGGGAACGCACAAGACAACTTGAGCAAGCCCACGACAACTGGAACAAGCCCAAGTTAACTGGAGCAAGGCTAAGACAACTAGAGCAAGCCAATACAAATGGAGCAACGTCAAGACAACTGGAGAAATCCCAAGACAACTGGAGCAAGACCATGACAACTGAGGAAAGCCCAAGACAACTGGAGCAAGCACAAAAAACTAAGGAAAGGCCAAGAAAACTGAAGCAAGGCCAGGACAACTCGAGCAAGCCGAAGACAACTGGAGCAAGCCCAGGACAACTAGAGCAAGGCCAAGACCATTGGAGCAAGGCCAGGACAGCTAGAGCAAGCCCAATATAACTGGAGCAAGCCCAATACAACTAGATCAAGGCCAGGACAACAAGAGAAAGGCCAAGAAAACTGGAGCAAGGCCAAGACAACAGGAGCAAGGCTAAGACAACTGGAGAACAGCCAAGACCACTTGAGCAAGCCCAAGAGAACTATAGCAAGCCCAAGACAACTTGAGCAAGGCCAAGACAACCGGAGCAAACCCAAGACAACTGGAGCAGGCCGAAGACAGCTGGAGCAAGGCCAATACAAATGGATCAAGCCCAAGAAATCTAAAGCAAGCATATAACAACTGGAGCAAGACTATGACAGCCGGAGCAAGGCCAAGACAACTTAAGCAAGGCCAAGACAACTAGAGCAAGCCGAGGACAACTGGATCAAACCCAAGACCACTAGGGGGGGGGGGACAACTGGAGCAAGCCCAGGATAGCTGGAGTAAGACCAAGACAACGTGAGCAAGCCCAAGACAACTGGAGCAAGCCCAAGACAACTGGAGCAAGCCCAAGACAACTGGAGCAAGCCCAGGATAGCTGGAGTAAGACCAAGACAACGTGAGCAAGCCCAAGACAACTGGAGCAAGCCCAAGACAACTGGAGCAAGCCCAAGACAACTGGAGAAAGGCTAAGACAATTAGAGCAAGTCAAAGACAATTGGAGCCAGCCCAAGACAGCTTGAGCAAGGCCAAGACAACTGGAGCAAGCCCAAGACAGCTGGAGCAAACCCAAGACAACTGGAGCAAGGCCAAGACAACTAGAGCAAGCCGAAGAAAACTGGATCAAACCCAAGAAAACTGGGGGGGGGGGAGGAGACAACTGGAGCAAGACCATGCCATCTAGAGCAAGCCGAAGAAAACTGGATCAAACCCAAGAAAACTGGGGGGGGGGGAGGAGACAACTGGAGCAAGACCATGCCATCTAGAGCAAGCCGAAGAAAACTGGATCAAACCCAAGAAAACTGGGGGGGGGGGAGGAGACAACTGGAGCAAGACCATGCCATCTAGAGCAAGCCGAAGAAAACTGGATCAAACCCAAGAAAACTGGGGGGGGGGGAGGAGACAACTGGAGCAAGACCATGCCATCTAGAGCAAGCCGAAGAAAACTGGATCAAACCCAAGAAAACTGGGGGGGGGGGAGGAGACAACTGGAGCAAGACCATGCCATCTAGAGCAAGCCGAAGAAAACTGGATCAAACCCAAGAAAACTGGGGGGGGGGGAGGAGACAACTGGAGCAAGACCATGCCATCTAGAGCAAGCCGAAGAAAACTGGATCAAACCCAAGAAAACTGGGGGGGGGGGAGGAGACAACTGGAGCAAGACCATGCCATCTAGAGCAAGCCGAAGAAAACTGGATCAAACCCAAGAAAACTGGGGGGGGGGGAGGAGACAACTGGAGCAAGACCATGCCATCTAGAGCAAGCCGAAGAAAACTGGATCAAACCCAAGAAAACTGGGGGGGGGGGAGGAGACAACTGGAGCAAGACCATGCCATCTAGAGCAAGCCGAAGAAAACTGGATCAAACCCAAGAAAACTGGGGGGGGGGGAGGAGACAACTGGAGCAAGACCATGCCATCTAGAGCAAGCCGAAGAAAACTGGATCAAACCCAAGAAAACTGGGGGGGGGGGAGGAGACAACTGGAGCAAGACCATGCCATCTAGAGCAAGCCGAAGAAAACTGGATCAAACCCAAGAAAACTGGGGGGGGGGGAGGAGACAACTGGAGCAAGACCATGCCATCTAGAGCAAGCCGAAGAAAACTGGATCAAACCCAAGAAAACTGGGGGGGGGGGAGGAGACAACTGGAGCAAGACCATGCCATCTAGAGCAAGCCGAAGAAAACTGGATCAAACCCAAGAAAACTGGGGGGGGGGGAGGAGACAACTGGAGCAAGACCATGCCATCTAGAGCAAGCCGAAGAAAACTGGATCAAACCCAAGAAAACTGGGGGGGGGGGAGGAGACAACTGGAGCAAGACCATGCCATCTAGAGCAAGCCGAAGAAAACTGGATCAAACCCAAGAAAACTGGGGGGGGGGGAGGAGACAACTGGAGCAAGACCATGCCATCTAGAGCAAGCCGAAGAAAACTGGATCAAACCCAAGAAAACTGGGGGGGGGGGAGGAGACAACTGGAGCAAGACCATGCCATCTAGAGCAAGCCGAAGAAAACTGGATCAAACCCAAGAAAACTGGGGGGGGGGGAGGAGACAACTGGAGCAAGACCATGCCATCTAGAGCAAGCCGAAGAAAACTGGATCAAACCCAAGAAAACTGGGGGGGGGGGAGGAGACAACTGGAGCAAGACCATGCCATCTAGAGCAAGCCGAAGAAAACTGGATCAAACCCAAGAAAACTGGGGGGGGGGGAGGAGACAACTGGAGCAAGACCATGCCATCTAGAGCAAGCCGAAGAAAACTGGATCAAACCCAAGAAAACTGGGGGGGGGGGAGGAGACAACTGGAGCAAGACCATGCCATCTAGAGCAAGCCGAAGAAAACTGGATCAAACCCAAGAAAACTGGGGGGGGGGGAGGAGACAACTGGAGCAAGACCATGCCATCTAGAGCAAGCCGAAGAAAACTGGATCAAACCCAAGAAAACTGGGGGGGGGGGAGGAGACAACTGGAGCAAGACCATGCCATCTAGAGCAAGCCGAAGAAAACTGGATCAAACCCAAGAAAACTGGGGGGGGGGGAGGAGACAACTGGAGCAAGACCATGCCATCTAGAGCAAGCCGAAGAAAACTGGATCAAACCCAAGAAAACTGGGGGGGGGGGAGGAGACAACTGGAGCAAGACCATGCCATCTAGAGCAAGCCGAAGAAAACTGGATCAAACCCAAGAAAACTGGGGGGGGGGGAGGAGACAACTGGAGCAAGACCATGCCATCTAGAGCAAGCCGAAGAAAACTGGATCAAACCCAAGAAAACTGGGGGGGGGGGAGGAGACAACTGGAGCAAGACCATGCCATCTAGAGCAAGCCGAAGAAAACTGGATCAAACCCAAGAAAACTGGGGGGGGGGGAGGAGACAACTGGAGCAAGACCATGCCATCTAGAGCAAGCCGAAGAAAACTGGATCAAACCCAAGAAAACTGGGGGGGGGGGAGGAGACAACTGGAGCAAGACCATGCCATCTAGAGCAAGCCGAAGAAAACTGGATCAAACCCAAGAAAACTGGGGGGGGGGGAGGAGACAACTGGAGCAAGACCATGCCATCTAGAGCAAGCCGAAGAAAACTGGATCAAACCCAAGAAAACTGGGGGGGGGGGAGGAGACAACTGGAGCAAGACCATGCCATCTAGAGCAAGCCGAAGAAAACTGGATCAAACCCAAGAAAACTGGGGGGGGGGGAGGAGACAACTGGAGCAAGACCATGCCATCTAGAGCAAGCCGAAGAAAACTGGATCAAACCCAAGAAAACTGGGGGGGGGGGAGGAGACAACTGGAGCAAGACCATGCCATCTAGAGCAAGCCGAAGAAAACTGGATCAAACCCAAGAAAACTGGGGGGGGGGGAGGAGACAACTGGAGCAAGACCATGCCATCTAGAGCAAGCCGAAGAAAACTGGATCAAACCCAAGAAAACTGGGGGGGGGGGAGGAGACAACTGGAGCAAGACCATGCCATCTAGAGCAAGCCGAAGAAAACTGGATCAAACCCAAGAAAACTGGGGGGGGGGGAGGAGACAACTGGAGCAAGACCATGCCATCTAGAGCAAGCCGAAGAAAACTGGATCAAACCCAAGAAAACTGGGGGGGGGGGAGGAGACAACTGGAGCAAGACCATGCCATCTAGAGCAAGCCGAAGAAAACTGGATCAAACCCAAGAAAACTGGGGGGGGGGGAGGAGACAACTGGAGCAAGACCATGCCATCTAGAGCAAGCCGAAGAAAACTGGATCAAACCCAAGAAAACTGGGGGGGGGGGAGGAGACAACTGGAGCAAGACCATGCCATCTAGAGCAAGCCGAAGAAAACTGGATCAAACCCAAGAAAACTGGGGGGGGGGGAGGAGACAACTGGAGCAAGACCATGCCATCTAGAGCAAGCCGAAGAAAACTGGATCAAACCCAAGAAAACTGGGGGGGGGGGAGGAGACAACTGGAGCAAGACCATGCCATCTAGAGCAAGCCGAAGAAAACTGGATCAAACCCAAGAAAACTGGGGGGGGGGGAGGAGACAACTGGAGCAAGACCATGCCATCTAGAGCAAGCCGAAGAAAACTGGATCAAACCCAAGAAAACTGGGGGGGGGGGAGGAGACAACTGGAGCAAGACCATGCCATCTAGAGCAAGCCGAAGAAAACTGGATCAAACCCAAGAAAACTGGGGGGGGGGGAGGAGACAACTGGAGCAAGACCATGCCATCTAGAGCAAGCCGAAGAAAACTGGATCAAACCCAAGAAAACTGGGGGGGGGGGAGGAGACAACTGGAGCAAGACCATGCCATCTAGAGCAAGCCGAAGAAAACTGGATCAAACCCAAGAAAACTGGGGGGGGGGGAGGAGACAACTGGAGCAAGACCATGCCATCTAGAGCAAGCCGAAGAAAACTGGATCAAACCCAAGAAAACTGGGGGGGGGGGAGGAGACAACTGGAGCAAGACCATGCCATCTAGAGCAAGCCGAAGAAAACTGGATCAAACCCAAGAAAACTGGGGGGGGGGGAGGAGACAACTGGAGCAAGACAATGACAGCCGGAGCAAGGCCAAGACAACAGGAACAAGGATAGGACAACTGGAGCAAGTCCAAGACATCTGGAGCAAGCCCAAGACGAGTGGAGCAAAGCCAAGACACTTGGAGCAAGGCCAAGATAACTGGAGCAATCCTAATACAAGTGGGGCAAGCCCAAGACAACTGGCGCAAGCCAAAGGCAACTGGAACAAGCCCAAGCCAACTGGAGCAAGCCCAAAACAACTGGAGCAAAGCCAAGACAACTAGAGCAAGCCCACAATAACTGTAGCAATCACAAGACAACTGGAGCAAGGCAAAGACATTTGGAGCAAGGCCAAGACAACTGGAGCAAGGCCAAGACAACTGGATCAAGCCCAAGACAATTGGAGCAAGCCGAAGACAACTGGAGCAAGTTCAGGACATCTCGAGCAAGCCCAAGACAAGTGGTGCAAGGCCAGGAGAACAGTAGCAAGCCCAAGACAACTAGAGCAAGCCCAAGACAACCGGAGCAAGGCCAAGACAATTGAAGTGAGCCAAAGGCAATAGGAGGAAGGCCAAGACAACTGGAGCAAGCCCAAGAGAACTGGAGCAAGGCCAAAACAACAAAGTGGCACGGTGTGGCTACCATGCACAATGACGAACCAAAATAGGCATATGTCATTGACCATGACGAAAGAATCTCACTATGATGGGTCAACGTTGACAACTCATAATACGAGTCACAAATGGTCAGAGGGGGAACAATGGTTTGAGAATACTAGTTTTCTACTAGCATGTACAAAGACATTTAGTACAAAGTGGCACGGTGTGGCTACCATGCACATTGATTAGCCAAAGTAGGCATATGGAACTGACCATGCACAAGAAACTTCAAAATATGTGGTCAATGTTCAGAACTCATAATACGAGTTACAAATGGTAAAAGGGGGAAACAATGTTCTGAAAATGCTAGGTACTAACCGACAAGTACAAAGACCTTCAGTGAGTAGTGGCATGGCGTGGCTATCATACACAATGACCAACCAAATTAGGCATATGTCACGAAACATGACCGAGGAATTTCACCATGTGTGGTCAACATTGACAACTCATAATACGAGTCATAAATGGTTGGAGAGGGAATCACTGAATTGGGAATAATAGTTATTGCCTAGCAAGTACAAAGACCTTCAATACATGTTGGCAATGTCTGGATACCATGGGCAATGATCAACCAAAGTAGGCATATGTCACTGACCATTACCAAAGAAGATCACTATGTGTGGTCAACGTTGATAACTCATCATACGAGTCACAAATGGTCAGAGGGGGGAAGAATGGTTTGGCAATTCTAGTTATCGATGAAAAGGCACCAAGACCTTCAATTAATGGCACATTGTTTCTGCCATGCACAATGACCAACCAATGTAGGCGTATTTCACTGACCACGACCAAATAATTTCACCATGTGTGGTCAATATTGACAACTCATAAGACGAGTCGCAAATGGTCTGAGGGGGGGAAACAATGGTTATGGAATACAAGTTATCGGCTAGCCAGTACAAATACCTTCAATAAGTAGTGGCACGGTGTGGCTACCATGCTCAATGATCAACCAAAGCAGGCATGTGTCACTGACCATACCCAAATAAGATCACTATGTGTCGTCAACGTTGACGACTCATAATATGAGACACAAATGGTCAGATGGGGAAACAATGGGATGGGAACACTAGTTATCGACTAGAAAGTACAAGGAGCATCAATAAGAAGTGGCACGGTGTGGCTACCATGCACAATGACCAACCAAAGTAGGCATATGGCACTGACCACGACCAGGTAACTTTTCAACGTTGAAAACTCATAATACAAGTCACAAATGGTCAGAAGGGAAAACAATGGTTTGGGAAAACCAGTTATTAACTAGTAAGTACAAAGATCTTCAATTAGTAGTGGTGCGGTGCGGCTACCATGCACAATGACCAACCAAAGTAGGCATATGTCAGTGATCATGACCAAAGAATCTCATTACGTGTGGTCAATGTTGACATCTCATAATAGAATCACTAATGGTCTGAGGGGGGGCTAATGGTCTTCAAATAATAGTTTTTGTCTAGCAAGTACAAAGACCTTCAATACGTAGTGGCACGGCGTGGCTACCATGCACGATGACCACCCAAAGTAAGCATATGTCACTAGCCATGACCAAAGACTTTCAATGTGTGTGGTCAACGTTGACAGCTCATAATTTGAGACACAAATGGTAAAGGGGGAGAACAATGGTTTGGAAGTACTATTTATCAACCACCAAGTACAAACACCTTTAATAACTGGAGCACGGTGTGGCTACCATGCACTATGATCAACCAAAGTAAGCATATGTCACTGACCAATACCAAAGAAGTTCACTGTGTGGTCAACGTTCATAACACATAAGATGAGTCACAAATGGTCGGAGGGAGGAACAATGGTTTGGGAACACTAGTTTCCAACTAGCAAGTACCAATACCTTCATTAAGTAGTGGCACGGTGTGGCTATCATGCACAATGATCAACCAAAGTAGGCATATGTCACTGACCATGACCAAATCATTTCACGATGCGTGGTCAATGTTGACAACACATTGTACAAGTCACAAATGGTATGAGGGGGAAACAACGGTTTGGAAATACCAGTTATTGACTAGCAAGTACAAAGACCTTGCATGGGTAGTGTTTTGGGCGTGCTCTAGTTGTCTTGGGCTTGCTCCAGTTGTCCTAGCCTTCCTCTAGTTATCTTGGCATTACTCGAGTCGTCTTAGGCTTAATCCAGTTGTCTTTAGCTTGCTCTAGTTGTCCTGGCCTTGCTCCAGTTGTCATGGCCTTGCTCCCGTTGTCTTGGCCTTGCTCCAGCTGTCTTGGGCTGGCTCCAGTTCTCTTGGACTTGCTCCAGTTCTATTGGGCTTGCTCCAGTTGTCTTGGGCTTGCTCCAGCTGTCCTGGGCTTTCTCTAGTTGTCTTCACCATGCTCAAGTTGTCTTGTGCTTGCTCCAGTTGTCGTGGCCTTGCTCCAGATGTCTTGGGCTTGCTCCTGTTGTCTTGGGCTTGCTCCAGTTGTCTTGAGCCTGGCCTAGTTGTCTTGAGCTTGGCCGAGTTGTCTTGGGCTTGCTCCAGTTGTTTTTGCCTCGCTCCAGCTATCTTGGGCTTTATCAGCTGTCTTGGGCTTGCTTCTTTTGTCTTCTCCTTGCTCCAGTTGTCTTGGACTTGCTCCAGTTCTATTAGGCTTGCTCCAGTTGTCTTGGCCTTACACTAGTTATCTTGGGCTTGCTCTAGTTGTCTTGGCCTTGCCCCAGTTGTCTTGGGCTTGATCCAGTTGTCTTGTGATTGCCCCAGTTGTCATGGGCTTGCTCCACATATCTTGGCCATGTTGCAGCTGTCTTGGGCTTGCTCCAGTTTTCTTGGGCTTGCTCCAGTTGTCTTGGGCTTGCCCCAGTTGTCTTGGGCTTGCTTCTTTTGTCTTCACCTTGCTCCAGTTGTCTTCGCCTTGCTCCAGTTGTCCTGGCCTTGCTCTAGTTGTCTTGGGCTTGCTTCTTTTGTCTTCACCTTGCTCCAGTTGTCTTCGCCTTGCTCCAGTTGTCCTGGCCTTGCTCTAGTTGTCTTGGGCTTGCTTCTTTTGTCTTCACCTTGCTCCAGTTGTCTTCGCCTTGCTCCAGTTGTCCTGGCCTTGCTCTAGTTGTCTTGGGCTTGCTTCTTTTGTCTTCACCTTGCTCCAGTTGTCTTCGCCTTGCTCCAGTTGTCATGGCCTTGCTCCCGTTGTCTTGGCCTTGCTCCAGGTAGCTTTGGCGTGCACCAGTTCTCTTGGGCTTGCTCCAGCTGTACCGGGCTTGCTCCATTTGTCTTTGCCTTGCTCCAGTTGCCTTGGCTTTGCTCCAGTTGTCTTGGGCTTGCTCCAGCTGTGTTGGCCTTGCTCCAGTTGTCCTGGCCTTACTCCAGTTGCCTTGGCTTTGCTCCAGCTGTATTGGGCTTGCTCCAGCTGTCTTGGCCTTGCTCCAGATGTCCTGGCCTTGCTCCTGTTGTCTTGGCCTTGCTCCAGGTAGCTTTGGCGTGCACCAGTTCTCTTGGGCTTGCCCCATGTTTCTTGGGCTTGCTCGAGTTGTCTTCGGCTTGCTCCAATTGTCTTGTGCTTGTCCCAGTTGTCTTGGCCATGCCCAAGTTGTCTTCTGCTTCCTCCAGTTGTCATGGCCTAGCTTAAGTTGTCTTGGGCTTGCTAGATTTCTAAACAACTGCGTTCAACTCACTACAATACTGTATTGTCCCGTATAGCCCCGTACAGCCCCCTACAACTCCTTTCAACTCCATACGACTCTGCACGACACCCTAAAACTCTGCACGACTCTTGGTCTTGCTCCAGTTGTCTTGGCCTTGCTCCAGATATCTTGGGCTTGCTTTAGTTTGCTTGGCCTTACTCCTGTTCTGTTGGGCTTGCTCCAGTTGTCTTTGGTTTGCTCCCGTTGTCTTTTCCTTGCACCAGTTTTCTTCAGGTTGCTCTTGATATCTTGGCCTTGCTCCAGTTGTCATGGGCTTGATCCAGTTGTCCTGGCCTTGCTCCTGTTTTCTTGGCCTTGCTCTAGTTGTTTTGGCCTTGCTCTAGTAGTCTTGTGATTTGTCATCTTGTCTTCGCCTTGCTCCAGTTGTCTTGGCCTTGCTCCTGTTGTCTTGACCCTGCTCCAGTTGTCTTGGGCTTGCTCCAGTTGTCTTGGCCTTGCTCCAGTTGTCCTGGCCTTGCTCCCGTTGTGTTGGCCTTGCTCCGGTTGTCTTTTGGCTTGCTCCATTTGTCTTCGGCTTGCTCCAGTTGTCCTGGCCTTGCTCTAGTTGTCTTGGCTTTGCTCTCGTTGTCTTGGTCTTGCTCCAGTTATCTTGGGCTTGCTCCAGCTGTCCTGGGCTTGCTCCAGTTGTCTTGACCTTGCTCCAGTTGTCCTGGGCTTTCTCCAGTTGTCTTTGGCTTGCTCCAGTTGTCTAAGCTTTGCTCCGGTTGTCTTTTTCCTGCTCCAGTTGTCTTGCCCTTGATCCAGTTGTCTTGGGCTTGCTCCAGTTTTCTTGGGCTTGCTCCAGTTGACTTGGACCATTTGTGACTCAAATGACGAGCTGTCAGCGTTGAGCACACATAGTGAAAATCTTTGGTCATGGTCAGTGACATATGACTACTTTGGTTTGTCATTGTGAATGGTAGCCAATGCGTGCCACTACTAAATGAATGTCTCTGTACTTCCTAGTCGATGCTAGTATTTCCAAACTATTGTTTTCCCCTCTCACCATTTGTGACTCCTATTATGAGATGTCAACGTTGACCCAACATAGTGAAATGCTTTGGCCATCGTGAGCAAAATATGCCTATTTGGTTGGTCATTGTGCATGGTAACCACACCGTACCACTACTTATTGAAGGTCTTTGCACTTGCTAGTCACCAAATAGCATTCGCAAACCATTGTTTCCCTCTTTGAACATTTGTGATCCGTGTTATGAGTTGTCAACGTTGACCAAACATGGTGAAATCATTTGGTCATGGTCTGTGACATTTGCCTACTTGAGCTAGTCATTCTGCGTGGTAGCCACACTGTGCCACTGCTTATTGAAGGCCTTTGTACTTGCAAGTGGATGAGTAGTATTTCCAACCTATTGTTCCCACTATGACCATTTGTGAATCTTATTATTACTTGTCAACTTTGACCACACAAAGTGAAATGTTTCTGTCATGGTCAGTGACGTATGCCTACTTTGGTTGGTCATTGTGCATGGTAGCCACACCATACCAATCCTCAACAAGTTTGCAACACTCCGCAACCAGTTCCTACCATTCCGCAACCAGTTCACACTACTCCCCAACCAGTTTGCACCACCCCGCAACCAGTTCGCACAACTCTGCAACCAATTCGTACCACCTCGCAGCTAGTTCGCACCACTCCGCACCCACTTTGCAACACTCAGCACCAAGTTCGCACCACTCCGCAACCAGTTTGCACCACTCCGCGACCAGTTCGCACCACTCCGCAACCAGTTTGCACCACTCCGCGACCAGTTCGCACCACTCCGCAACCAGTTTGCACCACTCCGCGACCAGTTCGCACCACTCCGCAACCAGTTTGCACCACTCCGCGACCAGTTCGCACCACTCCGCAACCAGTTTGCACCACTCCGCGACCAGTTCGCACCACTCCGCAACCAGTTTGCACCACTCCGCGACCAGTTCGCACCACTCCGCAACCAGTTTGCACCACTCCGCGACCAGTTCGCACCACTCCGCAACCAGTTTGCACCACTCCGCGACCAGTTCGCACCACTCCGCAACCAGTTTGCACCACTCCGCGACCAGTTCGCACCACTCCGCAACCAGTTTGCACCACTCCGCGACCAGTTCGCACCACTCCGCAACCAGTTTGCACCACTCCGCGACCAGTTCGCACCACTCCGCAACCAGTTTGCACCACTCCGCGACCAGTTCGCACCACTCCGCAACCAGTTTGCACCACTCCGCGACCAGTTCGCACCACTCCGCAACCAGTTTGCACCACTCCGCGACCAGTTCGCACCACTCCGCAACCAGTTTGCACCACTCCGCGACCAGTTCGCACCACTCCGCAACCAGTTTGCACCACTCCGCGACCAGTTCGCACCACTCCGCAACCAGTTTGCATCACTCTGCAACCAGTTTGCAACACTCCGCAACCAGTTCCTACCATTCCGCAACCAGTTCACACTACTCCCCAACCAGTTTGCACCACCCCGCAACCAGTTCGCACAACTCTGCAACCAATTCGTACCACCTCGCAGCTAGTTCGCACTACTCCGCACCCACTTTGCAACACTCAGCACCAAGTTCGCACCACTCCGCAACCAGTTCCCACCGCTCTGCAACCAGTTCGCACCACTCCGCAACCGGTTCGTACCACTCCGCAACCAGTTCGCACCACTTCGCAACTGGTTCGCACCACACTGCACCCAGTTTGCACCACTCTGCAACCAGTTGGCACCACTCCGCAACCAGTTTGCACCACTCCGCAACCAGTCGCACCACTCCACCACCAGTTCGCACAACTCCGCAACCAGTTCGCACCACTCTGCAACTACTATGCACCACTCCGCAACCAGTTCGCACCACTCCGCAACCAGTTCGCACCAGTCCTCCACCAGTTCGCACCACTCCGCAACCAGTTTGCACCACTCCGCGACCAGCTCGCACCGTTCCGCAACCAGTTCGCACCACTCCGAAACCAGTTTGCACCATTTTGAAACACGTTTGCACCGCTCCGCAACCCATTCCTACCACTCCGCAACTAGTTTGCATCACTCTGCAACCTGTTCGCACCACTCCGCAACTAGTTCGCACCACTCTGCAACCAGTTCGCACCACTCCAGAACCAGTTTGCACCACTCCGCAACCAGTT
>SZWC01000279.1:352934-377360 GCA_023375785.1 Penium margaritaceum | reverse complement strand
GCACCACTCCGCAACCAGTTTGCACCACTCCGCAACCAGTTCGCACCACTCCGCAACCAGTTCGCACCACTCTGCAACCAGTTCGCACCACTCCGCAACCAGTTCGCACCACTCCGCAACCAGTCTGCACCACTCCGCAACCAGTTCGCACCGATCCGCAACCAGCTCGCACCACTCCGCAACCAGTTTGCACCACTCCGCAACCAGTTCGCACCACTCCGCAACCAGTTTGCACCACTCCAAAACCAGTTCGCACCACTCCGCAACCAGTTTGCACCACTGTGCAACCAGTTCACACCACTCAGCAGCCAGTTCGAACCACTCCGCAACCAGTTCGCACCACTCCTCAACCAGTTCGCACCACTCTGCAACAAGTTCGCAACACTCTGCAACCAGTTTGCACCACTCCGCAACCAGTTCGAACCACTCCGCAACCAGTTCGCACACCTCCGCAACCAATTCATACCACTCCGCAACCAGTTCGCACCACTGTGCACCCAATTCGCACCACTCAGCACCAAGTTCGCACCACTCCGTAGCCAGTTCCCACCACTCTGCAACCAGTTCGCACCACTCCGCAACCACTTGGCACCACTCCGCAACCAGTTCACACCACTCCGCAACCAGTTCACACCACTCCGCAACAAGTTCGCACCACTTCGCAACCAGCTTGCACAACTCCGCAACCAGTTTGCACCACTCCCTAACCAGTTCGCACCACTCCGCAGCCAGTTCTTACCACTCCGATACCAGTTTGCACCACTCCGCAGTTAGTTCGCACCACTTCGCAACCAGTTCGCACCAATCCGCAACCAGTTCCCACCACTCTGCAACTAGTTTGCACCACTCCGCAACCAATCTATACCACTCCGCAACCTGTTCGCACCACTCTGCAACCAGTTTGCACCACTCCGCAACCAGTTCGCACCACCGCGCAACCAGTTCGCACCACTCTGCAACCAGTTCGCACCACTCGGCAACCGGTTTGCACCACTCCGGAACCAGTTCGCACCACTACGCAACCAGTTCACACCAAACCGTAACCAGTTCGCACCACTCCGCAATGAGTTCGCACCACTCCGCAAACCAGTTTGCACCACTCCGCAACGGGTTCGCACCACTCCGCAACCATTCCCACCACTCTCTGACCAGTTCACACCACTCCGCAACTGGTTCACACCACACCGCAACCAGTTTGCACCACTCAGCAACCAGTTTGCACCACTCCGCAACCAGTTCGCACTACACTGCAGCCAGTTCGTACCACTCCGCAACCAGTTCACACCAATCTGCAACAACTTTGCACAACTCCGCAACCAGTTCGAACCACTCTGCAACCAGTTCACACCACTCCGCAACAAGTTCGCAGCACTCCTCAACCAGTTCGCACCACTCCGCAACCAGTTCGCACCACTCTGCAACCAGTTTGCACCACTCTGCAACCGGTTCAAACCACTCCGCAACCAGTTCCCACCACTCTAAGACCAGTTTGCACCACTCTGCAACCAGTTCGCACCACCCCCCAACCAGTTCACACCACTCCGCAACCAGTTTGCACCACTCTGCAACCGGTTCAAACCACTCCGCAACCAGTTCCCACCACTCTAAGACCAGTTTGCACCACTCTGCAACCAGTTCGCACCACCCCCCAACCAGTTCACACCACTCCGAAACCAGTTCGCATCAGTCCGCAACCAGTTCCCACCATTCCATAACCAGTTGGCACCACTCCGCACCCAGTTCGCACCACTCTGCAACTGGTTCACACCACTCCGTACCCAGTTTACACCACTCTGCAACCACTTCGCACCACTCCGCAACCAGTTCGCATCAGTCCGCAACCAGTTCCCACCATTCCATAACCAGTTGGCACCACTCCGCACCCAGTTCGCACCACTCTGCAACTGGTTCACACCACTCCGTACCCAGTTTACACCACTCTGCAACCACTTTGCACCACTTCGCAACCAGTTTCCACCACTCTGCAACCAGTTCGCACTACTCCGCAACCAGTTCGCACAAGTCTGCAACCATTTCGCACCACTCCGCAACCAGTTTGTACCACTCTGCAACCAGTTCGCACCACTGCGCAACCAGTCCGCACCACTCCTGAAGCTGTTGGTACCACTCCGCAACCAGTTTGCACCACTCCGCAACCAGTTGAAACCACTCCGCAACCAGTTCGCAGCACTCAGCAACCACTTCGCACCACTCCGCAACCAGTTTGCACCACTTTGAAACAAGTTCGCACCGCTCTGCAACCCATTCGAACCACTCCCCAACTAGTTCGCATCACTCCACAACAACTTTGCACCACTCTGCAACCAGTTTGCACCACTCCGCAACCAGTTTGCACCACTTTGCAACCAGTTTGCACCACTCTAGAACCAGTTCGCACCCCTCCGCAACCAGTTCGCACCACTCCGCAACCAGTTTGCACCACTCCGCAACCAGTTCGAACAGATCCGCAACCAGCTCGCACCACTCCGCAACCAGTTTGCACCACTCTGCATCCAGTCCGCACCGCTCCGCAACCAGTTTGCACCACTCCAAAACCAGTTCGCACCACTCCGCAACCAGTTTGCACCACTCTGCAACCAGTTCGCACCACCCCGCAACCAGTTCGCACCACTCCGCAACCAGTTCGCACCACTCCGCAAACACTTGGAACCACTCCACAACCAGTTTGCACCACTCGCAACCAGTTCCCACCAATCCTTAACCAATTCGCACAACTCCGCAACCAATTCATACCACTCCGCAGCCAGTTCGCACCACTCTGCACCCAGTTCGCACCACTCAGCACCAAGTTTTGCACCACTCCGCAACCAGTTCCCACCACTCTGCACCCAGTTCGCACCACTCAGCACCAAGTTTTGCACCACTCCGCAACCAGTTCCCACCACTCTGCAACCAGTTCGCACCACTCCGCAACCACTTGGCACCACTCCGCAGCCAGTTCGCACCACTCCGCAACCAGTTCACACCTCTCCGCAACAAGTTTGCACCACTTCGCAACCAGCTTGCACCACTCCGCAACCAGTTTGCATCACTCCCTAACCAGTTCGCACCACTCCGCAACCAGTTCGCACCACTCCGAAACCAGTTTGCACCACTCCGTAGCCAGTTCCCACCACTCTGCAAATAGTTCGCACCACTCCGCAACCAGTTCGCACCACTCCGCAACCAATCTGTACCACTCCGCAACCTGTTCGCACCACTCCGCAACCAGTTCGCACCACTCCGCAACCAGTTCGCACCACCCCGCAACCAGTTTGCACCACTCTGCAACCAGTTCGCACCACTCCGCAACCTGTTCGCACCACTCCGCAACCAGTTCGCACCACTCCGCAACCAGTTCGCACCACCCCGCAACCAGTTTGCACCACTCTGCAACCAGTTCGCACCACTCGGCAACCAGTTTGCACAACTTCGGAACCAGTTCGCACTACTTGGCAACCAGTTCACACCAAACCGTAACCAGTTTGCACCACTCCGCAACCAGTTCGCACCACTCCGCAAACCACTTTGCACCACTCCGCAACCGGTTTGCACTACTCCACGTCCATTTCCCAACACTCTGTGACCAGTTCACACCACTCCGCAACTGGTTCACACCACTCTGCAACAAGGTTGCACCACTCAGCAACCAGTTTGCACCATTCCGCAACCAGTTCGCACCACACTGCAGCCAGTTCGTACCACTCCGCAACCAGTTAGCACCAATCCGCAACCACTTCGCACAACTCCGCAACCAGTTCGAACCACTCCCCAACCAGTTCACACCACTCCGCAACCAGTTCGCAGCACTCCTCACCAGATCGCACCACTCCGCAACCAGTTCGCACCACTCTGCAACCTGTTCGCACCACTCTGCAACCGGTTCAAACCACTGTGCAACCAGTTCGCACCACTCTACAACCAGTTTGCACCACTTCGCAACCAGTTTGCACCACTCCGCAACGAGTTCGCACCACTCTGCAACCAGTTTGCACCACTCCAAAACTAGTTCGCACCACTCCGCAACCAGTTTGCACCACTCTGCAACCAGTTCGCACCACTCCGCATCCAGTTCGCACCACTCCTTAACCAGTTCACACCATTCCGCAACCAGTTCGCACCACTCCGCAACCAGTTTGTACCACTACGCAAACCAGTTCGCACCACTCCGCAACCGGTTTGCACCACTCCGCAGCCATTTCCCAACACTCTGTGACCAGTTCACACCACTCTGCAACTGGTTCACACCACTCCGCAACACGTTTGCACCACTCAGGAACCAGTTTGCACCATTCCGCAACCAGTTCGCACCACACTGCAGCCAGTTCGTACCACACCGCAACCAGTTTGCACCAATCCGCAACCACTTCGCACAACTCAGCAACCAGTTTGAACCACTCCGCAACCAGTTCACACCACTCCGCAACCAGTTCGCAGCACTCCTCAACCAGTTCGCACCACTCCGCAACCATTTCGAACCACTCTGCAACCGGTTCGCACCACTCTGCAACCGGTTCAAACAACTCTGCAACCAATTCTCACCACTCTACAACCAGTTTGCACCACTCCGCAACCAGTTCGCACCACCCCGCAACCAGTTCAAACCACTCCGCAACCAGTTTGTACCACTCCGCAACCACTTGGAACCACTGTGCAACCAGTTTGCACCACTCTCAACCAGTTCCCACCAATCCACAACCAATTCGCACAACTCCGCAACCAATTCATACCACTCCACAGCCAGTTCGCACCACTCTGCACCCAGTTCGCACCACTCAGCACCAAGTTTTGCACCACTCCGCAACCAGTTCCCACCACTTTGCAACCAGTTCGCACCACTCCGCAACCACTTGGCACCACTCCGCAGCCAGTTCGCACCACTCCGCAACCAGTTCACACCTCTCCGCAACAGGTTTGCACCACTTCGCAACCAGCTTGCACCACTCCGCAACCAGTTTGCACCACTCCGCAACCAGTTCGCACCACACTGCAGCCAGTTCGCACCATTCCGCAACCAGTTCGCACCACTCCGCAACCAGTTTGTACCACTCCGCAAACCAGTTCGCACCACTCCACAACCGGTTTGCACCACTCTGCAGCCATTTCCCAACACTCTGTGACCAGTTCACACCACTCCGCAACTGGTTCACACCACTCTGCAACAAGGTTGCACCACTCAGCAACCAGTTTGCACCATTCCGCAACCAGTTCGCACCACACCGCAGCCAGTTCGCACCATTCCGCAACCAGTTCGCACCACTCCGCAACCAGTTTGTACCACTCCGCAAACCAGTTCGCACCACTCCACAACCGGTTTGCACCACTCTGCAGCCATTTCCCAACACTCTGTGACCAGTTCACACCACTCCGCAACTGGTTCACACCACTCTGCAACAAGGTTGCACCACTCAGCAACCAGTTTGCACCATTCCGCAACCAGTTCGCACCACACCGCAGCCAGTTCGCACCATTCCGCAACCAGTTCGCACCACTCCGCAACCACTTCGCACAACTCCGCAACCAGTTCGAACCACTCCGCAACCAGTTCACACCACTCTGCAACCAGTTCGCAGCACTCCTCACCAGTTCGCACCACTCCGCAACCAGTTCGCACCACTCTGCAACCGGTTCGCACCACTCTGCAACCGGTTCAAACCATTGTGCAACCAGTTCGCACCACTCTACAACCAGTTTGCACCACTCCGCAACCAGATCGCACCATCCCGCAACCAGTTCGCACCTCTCCGCAACCAGTTTGCACCACTCCGCAACCAATTTGCACCCATCCGCAACCAGCTCGCACCAGTTCGCAACCAGTTTGCACCACTCCGCAACGAGTTCGCACCACTCTGCAACCAGTTTGCACCACTCCAAAACCAGTTCGCACCACTCCGCAACCAGTTTGCACCACTCTGCAACCAGTTCGCACCACTCCGCAACCAGTTCGCACCACTCCGCAACCAGTTCGCACCACTCCGCAACCAGTTTGTACCACTCCGCAAACCAGTTCGCACCACTCCACAACCGGTTTGCACCACTCTGCAGCCATTTCCCAACACTCTGTGACCAGTTCACACCACTCCGCAACTGGTTCACACCACTCCGCAACACGTTTGCACCACTCGAGAACCAGTTTGCACCATTCCGCAACCAGTTTGCACCACACTGCAGGCAGTTCGTACCACTCCGCAACTAGTTTGCACCAATCCGCAACCAATTCGCACACCTCCGCAACCAGATCACACCACTCCGCAACCAGTTCACACCACTCCGCAACCAGTTCACACCACTCCGCAACCAGTTCGCAGCACTCCTCAACCAGTTCGCACCACTCCGCAACCAGTTCGAACCACTCTGCAACCGGTTCGCACCACTTTGCAACCGGTTCAAACCACTCTGCAACCAATTCTCACCACTCTACAACCAGTTTGCACCACTCCGCAACCAGTTCGCACCACCCCGCAACCAGTTCGCACCACTACGCAACCAGTTTGCACCACTCCGCAACCACTTGGAACCACTCCGCAACCAGTTTGCACCACTCGCAACCAGTTCCCACCAATCCGCAACCAATTCATACCACTCTGCAGCCAGTTCACACCACTCAGCACCCAGTTCGCACCACTCAGCACCAAGTTTTGCACCACACCGCAACCAGTTCCCACCACTCTGCAACCTGTTCGCACCACTCCGCAACCACTTGGCACCACTCCGCAGCCAGTTCGCACCACTCCGCAACCAGTTCACACCTCTCCGCAACACGTTTGCACCACTTCGCAACCATCTTGCACCACTATGCAACCAGTTTGCCTCACTCCCTAACCAGTTCGCACCACTCCGCAACCAGTTCGCACCACTCCGAAACAAGTTTGCACCACTCCGCAGCCAGTTCGCACCACTCCGCAGCCAGTTTGCACCAATCCGCAACCAGTTCCCACCACTCTGCAACTAGTTCGCACCACTCCGCAACCAGTTCGCACCAATCCGCAACCAGTTCCCACCACTCTGCAACTAGTTCGCACCACTCCGCAACCAGTTCGCACCAATCCGCAACCAGTTCCCACCACTCTGCAACTAGTTCGCACCACTCCGCAACCAGTTCGCACCAATCCGCAACCAGTTCCCACCACTCTGCAACTAGTTCGCACCACTCCGCAACCAGTTCGCACCAATCCGCAACCAGTTCCCACCACTCTGCAACTAGTTCGCACCACTCCGCAACCAGTTCGCACCAATCCGCAACCAGTTCCCACCACTCTGCAACTAGTTCGCACCACTCCGCAACCAGTTCGCACCAATCCGCAACCAGTTCCCACCACTCTGCAACTAGTTCGCACCACTCCGCAACCAGTTCGCACCAATCCGCAACCAGTTCCCACCACTCTGCAACTAGTTCGCACCACTCCGCAACCAGTTCGCACCAATCCGCAACCAGTTCCCACCACTCTGCAACTAGTTCGCACCACTCCGCAACCAGTTCGCACCAATCCGCAACCAGTTCCCACCACTCTGCAACTAGTTCGCACCACTCCGCAACCAGTTCGCACCAATCCGCAACCAGTTCCCACCACTCTGCAACTAGTTCGCACCACTCCGCAACCAGTTCGCACCAATCCGCAACCAGTTCCCACCACTCTGCAACTAGTTCGCACCACTCCGCAACCAGTTCGCACCAATCCGCAACCAGTTCCCACCACTCTGCAACTAGTTCGCACCACTCCGCAACCAGTTCGCACCAATCCGCAACCAGTTCCCACCACTCTGCAACTAGTTCGCACCACTCCGCAACCAGTTCGCACCAATCCGCAACCAGTTCCCACCACTCTGCAACTAGTTCGCACCACTCCGCAACCAGTTCGCACCAATCCGCAACCAGTTCCCACCACTCTGCAACTAGTTCGCACCACTCCGCAACCAGTTCGCACCAATCCGCAACCAGTTCCCACCACTCTGCAACTAGTTCGCACCACTCCGCAACCAGTTCGCACCAATCCGCAACCAGTTCCCACCACTCTGCAACTAGTTCGCACCACTCCGCAACCAGTTCGCACCAATCCGCAACCAGTTCCCACCACTCTGCAACTAGTTCGCACCACTCCGCAACCAGTTCGCACCAATCCGCAACCAGTTCCCACCACTCTGCAACTAGTTCGCACCACTCCGCAACCAGTTCGCACCAATCCGCAACCAGTTCCCACCACTCTGCAACTAGTTCGCACCACTCCGCAACCAGTTCGCACCAATCCGCAACCAGTTCCCACCACTCTGCAACTAGTTCGCACCACTCCGCAACCAGTTCGCACCAATCCGCAACCAGTTCCCACCACTCTGCAACTAGTTCGCACCACTCCGCAACCAGTTCGCACCAATCCGCAACCAGTTCCCACCACTCTGCAACTAGTTCGCACCACTCCGCAACCAGTTCGCACCAATCCGCAACCAGTTCCCACCACTCTGCAACTAGTTCGCACCACTCCGCAACCAGTTCGCACCAATCCGCAACCAGTTCCCACCACTCTGCAACTAGTTCGCACCACTCCGCAACCAGTTCGCACCAATCCGCAACCAGTTCCCACCACTCTGCAACTAGTTCGCACCACTCCGCAACCAGTTCGCACCAATCCGCAACCAGTTCCCACCACTCTGCAACTAGTTCGCACCACTCCGCAACCAGTTCGCACCAATCCGCAACCAGTTCCCACCACTCTGCAACTAGTTCGCACCACTCCGCAACCAGTTCGCACCAATCCGCAACCAGTTCCCACCACTCTGCAACTAGTTCGCACCACTCCGCAACCAGTTCGCACCAATCCGCAACCAGTTCCCACCACTCTGCAACTAGTTCGCACCACTCCGCAACCAGTTCGCACCAATCCGCAACCAGTTCCCACCACTCTGCAACTAGTTCGCACCACTCCGCAACCAGTTCGCACCAATCCGCAACCAGTTCCCACCACTCTGCAACTAGTTCGCACCACTCCGCAACCAGTTCGCACCAATCCGCAACCAGTTCCCACCACTCTGCAACTAGTTCGCACCACTCCGCAACCAGTTCGCACCACCCTGCAACCAGTTCGCACCACTCGGCAAGCAGTTCGCACCACTCGGCAACCAGTTCCCACCACTCCGGAACCAGTTCGCACCACTCCGCAACCAGTTCACACCAAATCATAACCAGTTCGCACCACTCCGCAACCAGTTCGTACCACTCCGCAAACCAGTTCGCACCACTCCGCAGCCGGTTTGCACCACTCCGCAGCCATTTCCCACCACTCTGTGACCAGTTCACACCACTCCGCAACTGGTTCACACCACTCCGCAACTGGTTCACACCACTCCGCAACAAGTTTGCACCACTCAGCAACCAGTTTGCACCATTCCGCAACCAGTTCGCACCACACTGCAGCCAGTTCGTACCACTCCCCAACCAGTTCGCACCAACCTGCAACCACTTCGCACAACTCCGCAACCAGTTCGAACCACTCCGCAACCAGTTCGCACCACTCCGCAACCAGTTCGCAGCACTCCTCAACCAGTTTGCACCACTCCGGAACCAGTTCACACCACTCTGCAACCGGTTCACACCACTCTGCAACCGGTTCAAACCAATCTGCAACCAGTTCGCTCCACTCTACATCCAGTTTGCATCACTCCGCAACCAGTTCGCATCACCCCGCAACCAGTTCGCACCACTCCGCAACCAGTTTGCACCACTCCACAACCAGTTTGCACCCATCCGCAACCAGCTCGCACCACTTCGCAACCAGTTTGCACCACTCCACAACCAGTTTGCACCACTCTGCAACCAGTTTGCACCACTCCGAAACCAGTTCGGACCACTCCGCAACCAGTTTGCACCACTCTGCAACCAGTTCGCACCACTCCGCAACCAGTTCGCACCACTCCGCAACCAGTTTGCACCACTCTGCAACCAGTTTGCACCACTCCGCAACCAGTTCGCACCACTCCGCATCCAGTTCTCACCACTCGTCAACCAGTTCGCACCACTGTGCAACAAGTTCGCAACACTCCGCAACCAGTTCGCACCACACCGCAACCAGTTCGCACTACTCCCCAATTAGTTTGCACCACTCCGCAACCAGTTCGCACAACTCTGCAACCAGTGCGTACCACCCCGCAGTCAGTTCGCACCACTCCGCACCTAGTTTGCACCACTCAGCACCAAGTTCGCACAACTCCGCAACCAGTTCCCACCGCTCTGCAACCAGTTCACACCACTCCACAACCACTTGGCACCACTCCGCAACCAGTTTGCACCACTCCGCAACCAGTTCGCATTACCCCGCAAACCAGTTTGCACCACTCCGGAACCAGTTCGCACCACTCCGCAACCAGTTCACACCACTCTGCGACCAGTTCACACCACTCCGCAACCGGTTCGCACCACTCCGCAACCAGTTCGCACCACACCGCAACCAGTTCGCACTACTCCCCAATTAGTTTGCACCACTCCGCAACCAGTTCGCATTACCCCGCAAACCAGTTTGCACCACTCCGGAACCAGTTCGCACCACTCCGCAACCAGTTCACACCACTCTGCGACCAGTTCACACCACTCCGCAACCGGTTCGCACCACTCCGCAACCAGTTCGCACCACACCGCAACCAGTTCGCACTACTCCCCAATTAGTTTGCACCACTCCGCAACCAGTTCGCATTACCCCGCAAACCAGTTTGCACCACTCCGGAACCAGTTCGCACCACTCCGCAACCAGTTCACACCACTCTGCGACCAGTTCACACCACTCCGCAACCGGTTCGCACCACTCCGCAACCAGTTCGCACCACACCGCAACCAGTTCGCACTACTCCCCAATTAGTTTGCACCACTCCGCAACCAGTTCGCATTACCCCGCAAACCAGTTTGCACCACTCCGGAACCAGTTCGCACCACTCCGCAACCAGTTCACACCACTCTGCGACCAGTTCACACCACTCCGCAACCGGTTCGCACCACTCCGCAACCAGTTCGCACCACACCGCAACCAGTTCGCACTACTCCCCAATTAGTTTGCACCACTCCGCAACCAGTTCGCATTACCCCGCAAACCAGTTTGCACCACTCCGGAACCAGTTCGCACCACTCCGCAACCAGTTCACACCACTCTGCGACCAGTTCACACCACTCCGCAACCGGTTCGCACCACTCCGCAACCAGTTCGCACCACACCGCAACCAGTTCGCACTACTCCCCAATTAGTTTGCACCACTCCGCAACCAGTTCGCATTACCCCGCAAACCAGTTTGCACCACTCCGGAACCAGTTCGCACCACTCCGCAACCAGTTCACACCACTCTGCGACCAGTTCACACCACTCCGCAACCGGTTCGCACCACTCCGCAACCAGTTCGCACCACACCGCAACCAGTTCGCACTACTCCCCAATTAGTTTGCACCACTCCGCAACCAGTTCGCATTACCCCGCAAACCAGTTTGCACCACTCCGGAACCAGTTCGCACCACTCCGCAACCAGTTCACACCACTCTGCGACCAGTTCACACCACTCCGCAACCGGTTCGCACCACTCCGCAACCAGTTCGCACCACACCGCAACCAGTTCGCACTACTCCCCAATTAGTTTGCACCACTCCGCAACCAGTTCGCATTACCCCGCAAACCAGTTTGCACCACTCCGGAACCAGTTCGCACCACTCCGCAACCAGTTCACACCACTCTGCGACCAGTTCACACCACTCCGCAACCGGTTCGCACCACTCCGCAACCAGTTCGCACCACACCGCAACCAGTTCGCACTACTCCCCAATTAGTTTGCACCACTCCGCAACCAGTTCGCATTACCCCGCAAACCAGTTTGCACCACTCCGGAACCAGTTCGCACCACTCCGCAACCAGTTCACACCACTCTGCGACCAGTTCACACCACTCCGCAACCGGTTCGCACCACTCCGCAACCAGTTCGCACCACACCGCAACCAGTTCGCACTACTCCCCAATTAGTTTGCACCACTCCGCAACCAGTTCGCATTACCCCGCAAACCAGTTTGCACCACTCCGGAACCAGTTCGCACCACTCCGCAACCAGTTCACACCACTCTGCGACCAGTTCACACCACTCCGCAACTGGTTTGGCCACTCCGCAACCAGTTTGCACGACTCAGCAACCAGTTTGCACCACTCCGCAACCAGTTCGCACCACACTGCAGCCAGTTCGTACCACTGCGCAACCAGTTCGCACCAATCCGCAACCACTTCGCACAACTCCGCAAACAGTTCGCACCACTCCGTTTCCAGTTCGAACCACTCCGAAACCAGTTCACACCACTCCGCAACCAGTTCGCACCACTCCTCAACCAGTTCGCAGCACTCCGCAACCAGTTCTCACCACTCTGCCACCGGTTCGCACCAATCTGCAACCGGTTCAAACCACTCCGCAACCAGTTCGCGCCACTCCACAACCAGTTTGCACCACTCTGCAACCAGTTCCCACCACCCCGTAACCAGTTCGCACCACTCCGCAACCAGTTCGCACCAGTCCGCAACCAGTTCCCACCATTCTACAACCAGTTCGCACCACTCCGCAACCAGTTTGCACCACCCCTTAACTGGTTCGCACCACTCCGCAACCAGTTTGCACCACTCTCCAACCACTTTGCACTACGCTGCAACCAGTTCGCACCACTCCGCAACCAGTTCGCACTACTCTGGAACCAGTTAGCACAACTCTGCAACCAGTTCTCACCACTCCGCAACCAGTTCGCACCACTCCGCAACCAGTCCGCACCACTCCTGAAGCTGTTGGTACCACTCCGCAACCAGTCCGCACCACTCCGCAAATAGTTCACACCACTCTGCAACCAGTTTGCAGCACTCAGCAACCAGTTCGCACCACTCCGCAACCAGTTCGCACCACTCCGCAACCAATTTGTACCACTCCGCAACCAGTTCACACAACTCCGCAACAAGTTTGCTCCACTCCGCAACCAGTTCGCACCACTCAGCAACCAGTTCGCACAACTCTGCAACCACTTCACACCACTCCGCACCCAGTTCGCACCACTCCACAACCAGATCGCACTGCTCTGCAACCAGTTCGTACAACTCCGCAACCATTTCGCACCACTCCGCAACCAGTTCGCACCACTCCGCAACCAGTTTGCACCACTCCGCAACCAGCTTGCACCACTCCTGAAGCTGTTGGTACCAGTCCGCAACCAGTTTGCACCACTCCGCAACCAGTTCCCACCACATCGCAACCAGTCCGCACCAATCAGCAACCAGTTCGCACCACTCCGCAACCAGTTCGCACCACTCCGCAACCAGTTCCCACAACTCCGCAGCCAGTTCGCACCACTCCGCAACCAGTTCCCACCAATCCGCAACCAGTTTGCACCACTCTGCAACTAGTTTGCACCACTCTGGAACCAGTTCACACCACTCGGCAACCAGTTCGCACCACTCCGCAACCAGTTCGCACCACTCCCCAACCAAATCGCACCACTCCGCAACCAGCTTGCACCACTCCGCAACAAGTTCGCACCACTCCGCAACCAGTTTGCACCACTCCACACCGCGTTCGCACCACTCTGCAACCAGTTTGCACCACTCCAAAACCAGTTTGCACCACTCTGCAACCAGTTTGCACCACTCTGCAACCAGTTCGCACCACTCCGCAACCAGTTTGCACCACTCCGCATCCAGTTCTCACCACTCCTCAACCAGTTCGCACCACTCCGCAACAAGTTCGCAACACTCTGCAACCAGTTCGCACCACTCCGCAACCAGTTCGCTCTACTCCCCAACCAGTTTGCACCACTCCGCAACCAGTTCGCACAACTCCACAACCAATTCGTACCACCCCAAAGCCAGTTTGCACCACTCCGCACCCAGTTCACACCACTCTGCACCAAGTTCGCACTACTCCGCAACCAGTTCCCACCGCTCTGCAACCAGTTTGCACCACTCCGCAACCAGTTCGCACAACTCCACAACCAATTCGTACCACCCCAAAGCCAGTTTGCACCACTCCGCACCCAGTTCACACCACTCTGCACCAAGTTCGCACAACTCCGCAACCAGTTCCCACCGCTCTGCAACCAGTTTGCACCAATCCGCAACCACTTGGCAGCACTCCGCAACCAGTTTGCACCACTCCGCAACCAGCTCGCACCTATCTGCAACCAGTTCGCACCACTTCGCAACCAGCTTGCACCACTCCGCAGCCAGTTTGCACCACTCAGGAACCAGTTCCCACCACTCCGCAACCACTTGGAACCACTCCGCAACCAGTTTGCACCACTCGCAACCAGTTCCCACCACTCCGCAGCCAGTTCGCATCACTCTGCACCCAGTTCGCACCAGTCAGCACAAAGTTCGCACCACTCCACAACCAGTTCCCACCACTCTGCAACCAGTTTGCAACACTCCGCAACCACTTGGCAGCACTCCGCAACCAGTTCGTACCACTCCGCAACCAGTTCACACCACTCCGCAACAAGTTCGCACTACCTCGCAACCAGCTTGCACCACTCCGCAAACAGTTTGCACCACTCCCTAACCAGTTCGCACCACTCCGCAACCAGTTCGCACCACTCCGAAACCAGTTTGCACCACATCGCAGCCAGTTCGCACCACTCCGCAACCAGTTCGCACCAATCCGCAAGCCGTTCCCACCACTCTGCAAATAGTTCGCACCACTCCGCAACCAGTTCGCACCACTCCGCAACCAATCTGTACCACTCCGCAACCTGTTCGCACCACTATGCAACCAGTTCGCACCACTCCGCAACCAGTTCGCACCACCCCGCAACCAGTTCGCACCACTCTGCAACCAGTTCGCACCACTCGGCAACCAGTTCGCACCACTCCGGAACCAGTTCGCACTACTCCGCAACCAGTTCACACCAAACCATAACCTGTTCGCACCACGCCGCAACCAGTTTGCACCACTCCACAACCAGTTTGCACCACTCCGCAAACCAGTTCGCACCACTCCGCAACCAGTTTGCACCACTCCGCAGCCATTTCCCAACACTCTGTGACCAGTTCACACCACTCCGCAACTGGTTCACACCACTCCGCAACACTTTTGCACCACTCAGCAACCAGTTTGCACCATTCCGCAACCAGTTCGCACCACACTGCAGCCAGTTCGTAGCACTCCGCAACCAGTTCGCACCAATCCGCAACCACTTCGCACAACTCCGCAACCAGTTCCAACCACTCGGCAATCAGTTCACACCACTCCGCAACCAGTTCGCAGCACTCCTCAACCAGCTCGCACCACTTCGCAATCAGTTTGCACCACTCCACAACGAGTTCGCAACACTCTGCAACCAGTTTGCACAACTCCGAAACCAGTTGGCACCACTCCGCAACCAGTTTGCACCACTGTGCAACCAGTTCCCAACACTCTGGAACCAGTTCACACCACTCGGCGACCAGTTCGCACCACTTCGCAACCAGTTCGCACCACTCCGCAACCAAATCGCACCATTCCGCAACCAGCTTGCACCACTCCGCAACAAGTTCGCACCACTCTGCAACCAATTTGCACCACTCCAAAACCAGTTCGCACCAGTCCGCAACCTGTTTGCACCACTCTGCAACCAGTTCGCACCAGTCCGCAACCAGTTTGCACCACTCTGCAACCAGTTCGCACCACTCCGCGACCAGTTCGCACCACTTCGCAACCAGTTCGCACCACTCCGCAACCAATTTGCACCACTCCACAACCAGTTCGCACCACTCCGCAACCAGTTTGCACCACTCCGCAGCCAATTCGTACCACCCCGCAGCCAGTTCGCACCACTCCGCACCCAGTTCGCACCACTCAGCACCAAGTTCGCACAACTCCGCAACCAGTTCCCACCGCTCTGCAACCAGTTCGCACCACTCCGCAACCACTTGGCACCACTCCGCAACCAGTTTGCACCACTCTGCAACCAGTTCGCACCTAAGTGCAACCAGTTCGCACCACGTCGCAACCAGCTTGTACCACTCCGCAGCCAGTCCGCACCTCTCCGCAACCAGTTTACACCACTCCGCAACCACTTGGAACCACTCTGCAACCAGTTTGCACCACTCGCAACCAGTTCCCACCAATCCGCAACCAGTTCGCACATCTCCGCAACCAATTCATACCACTCCGCAGCCAGTTCGCACCACTCTGCACCCAGTTCGCACCACTCAGCACCAAGTTTGCACCACTCCGCAACCACTTCCCACCACTCTGCAACCAGTTCGCACCACTCCGCAACCACTTGGCACCACTCCGCAACCAGTTCGCACCACCCCGCAACCAGTTCACACCACTCCGCAACAAGTTCGCACCACTTCGCAACCAGCTTGCACCACTCCGCAACCAGTTTGCACCACTCCCTAACCTTTTCGCACCACTCCGCAACCAGTTCGCACCACTCCGAAACCAGTTTGCACCACTCCACAGCCAGTTCGCGCCACTCCGCAACCAGTTCGCACCAATCCGCAACCAGTTCCCACCACTTAGCAAATAGTTTGCACCACTCCGCAACTAGTTCACACCACTCCACAACCAATCTGTACCACTCCGCAACATGTTCGCACCTCTCCGCAACCAGTTCGCACCACTCCGCAACCAGTTCGCACCACCCCACCCAGTTCGCACCACTCTGCAACCAGTTCGCACCACTCGGCAACCAGTTCGCACCACTCCGGAACCAGTTCGCACTACTCTGCAACCAGTTCACACCAAACCGTAAGCAGTTCACACCACTCCGCAACCAGTTTGCACCACTCCGCAAACAAGTACATACCACTCCGCAACCGGTTTGCACCACTCCGCAGCCATTTCCCAACACTCTGTGACCAGTTCACACTACTCCGCAACTGGTTCACACCACTCCGCAACACGTTTGCACCACTCAGCAACCAGTTTGCATCATTCCGCAACCAGTTCGCACCACTCCGCAACCAGTTCGCACCTTTCCGCAGCCACTTCGCACAACTCCGCAACCAGTTCGAACCACTCCGCAACCAGTTCACACCACTCCGCAACCAGTTCGCAGACTCTCCAACCAGTTCGCACCACTCCGCAACCAGTTCGCACCACTCTGCAACCAGTTCGCACCACTCCGCAACCACTTGGCACCACTCCGCAACCCGTTTGCACCACTCCGCAACCAGTTTGCATCACTCCGCAACCAGTTCGCACCACTCCGCAACCACTTGGCACCACTCCGCAACCCGTTTGCACCACTCCGCAACCAGTTTGCATCACTCCGCAACCAGTTCGCACCACTCCGCAACCACTTGGCACCACTCCGCAACCCGTTTGCACCACTCCGCAACCAGTTTGCATCACTCCGCAACCAGTTCGCACCACTCCGCAACCACTTGGCACCACTCCGCAACCCGTTTGCACCACTCCGCAACCAGTTTGCATCACTCCGCAACCAGTTCGCACCACTCCGCAACCACTTGGCACCACTCCGCAACCCGTTTGCACCACTCCGCAACCAGTTTGCATCACTCCGCAACCAGTTCGCACCACTCCGCAACCACTTGGCACCACTCCGCAACCAGTTTGCACCACTCCGCGACCAGTTTCCACCACTCCCTAACCAGTTCACAACACTCCGCAACCAGTTCGCACCACTCGGAAACCAGTTTGCACCACTCCGCAGCCAGTTCGCACCACTCCGCAACCAGTTCGCACCATTCCGCAGCCACTTCGCACCACTCCGCAACCAGTTCGAACCACTCCGCAACCACTTGGCACCACTCCGCAACCAGTTCGCACCACTCCGCAACCAGTTCACACCACTTCGCAACAAGTTCGCACCACTTCGCAACCAGCTTGCACCACTCCGCGACCAGTTTCCACCACTCCCTAACCAGTTCACAACACTCCGCAACCAGTTCGCACCACTCGGAAACCAGTTTGCACCACTCCGCAGCCAGTTCGCACCACTCCGCAACCAGTTCGCACCAATCCGCAACCTGTTCCCACCACTCTGCAAATAGTTCGCACCACTCCACAACCAGTTCGCACCACTCCGCAACCAATCTGTACCACTGCGCAACCTATTCGCACAACTCCGCAACCAGTTCGCACCACTCCGTAACCAGTTCCCACCACTCTGCTACCAGTTCGGACCACTCCGCAACCACTTGGCACCACTCCGCAACCAGTTCGCACCACTCCGCAACCAGTTCACACCTCTCCGCAACAAGTTCGCACCACTTTGCAACCAGCTTGCACCACTCTGCAACCAGTTTGCACCACTCCGCAACCAGTTCGCACCACTCTGCAACCAGTTCGCACCACTCCGCAACCAGTTCCCACCACTCCGCAACTAGTTCGCACCACTCCGCAACCAGTTCGCACCACTCCGTAACCAGTTCCCACCACTCCGCTACCAGTTCGGACCACTCCGCAACCACTTGGCACCACTCCGCAACCAGTTTGCACCACTCCGCAACCAGTTTGCACCACTCTGCAACCAGTTCGCACCACTCCGCAACCAGTTCCCACCACTCCGCAACTAGTTCGCACCACTCCGCAACCAGTTCGCACCACTCCGTAACCAGTTCCCACCACTCCGCTACCAGTTCGGACCACTCCGCAACCACTTGGCACCACTCCGCAACCAGTTTGCACCACTCCGCAACCAGTTTGCACCACTCTGCAACCAGTTCGCACCACTCCGCAACCAGTTCCCACCACTCCGCAACTAGTTCGCACCACTCCGCAACCAGTTCGCACCACTCCGTAACCAGTTCCCACCACTCCGCTACCAGTTCGGACCACTCCGCAACCACTTGGCACCACTCCGCAACCAGTTTGCACCACTCCGCAACCAGTTTGCACCACTCTGCAACCAGTTCGCACCACTCCGCAACCAGTTCCCACCACTCCGCAACTAGTTCGCACCACTCCGCAACCAGTTCGCACCACTCCGTAACCAGTTCCCACCACTCCGCTACCAGTTCGGACCACTCCGCAACCACTTGGCACCACTCCGCAACCAGTTTGCACCACTCCGCAACCAGTTTGCACCACTCTGCAACCAGTTCGCACCACTCCGCAACCAGTTCCCACCACTCCGCAACTAGTTCGCACCACTCCGCAACCAGTTCGCACCACTCCGTAACCAGTTCCCACCACTCCGCTACCAGTTCGGACCACTCCGCAACCACTTGGCACCACTCCGCAACCAGTTTGCACCACTCCGCAACCAGTTTGCACCACTCTGCAACCAGTTCGCACCACTCCGCAACCAGTTCCCACCACTCCGCAACTAGTTCGCACCACTCCGCAACCAGTTCGCACCACTCCGTAACCAGTTCCCACCACTCCGCTACCAGTTCGGACCACTCCGCAACCACTTGGCACCACTCCGCAACCAGTTTGCACCACTCCGCAACCAGTTTGCACCACTCTGCAACCAGTTCGCACCACTCCGCAACCAGTTCCCACCACTCCGCAACTAGTTCGCACCACTCCGCAACCAGTTCGCACCACTCCGTAACCAGTTCCCACCACTCCGCTACCAGTTCGGACCACTCCGCAACCACTTGGCACCACTCCGCAACCAGTTTGCACCACTCCGCAACCAGTTTGCACCACTCTGCAACCAGTTCGCACCACTCCGCAACCAGTTCCCACCACTCCGCAACTAGTTCGCACCACTCCGCAACCAGTTCGCACCACTCCGTAACCAGTTCCCACCACTCCGCTACCAGTTCGGACCACTCCGCAACCACTTGGCACCACTCCGCAACCAGTTTGCACCACTCCGCAACCAGTTTGCACCACTCTGCAACCAGTTCGCACCACTCCGCAACCAGTTCCCACCACTCCGCAACTAGTTCGCACCACTCCGCAACCAGTTCGCACCACTCCGAAACCAGTTTGCACCACTCCGCAGCCAGTTCGCACCACTCCGCAACCAGTTCGCAGCAATCGGCAACCTGTTCCCACCACTCTGCAAATAGTTCGCACCACTCCGCAACGAGTCCGCGCCACTCCGCAACCAATCTGTACCACTCCGCAACCTGTTCGCACCACTCCGCAACCAGTTCGCACCACTCCGCAACCAGTTCCCACCACTCTGCAACCAGTTTGCACCACTCCGCAACCACTTGGCACCACTCCGCAACCAGCTCGCACCACTCCGCAACCAGTTCACATCTCTCCGCAACAAGTTCGCACCACTTCGCAACCAGCTTCCACCACTCTGCAACCAGTTTGCACCACTCCCTAACCAGTTCGCACCAATCCGCAACCAGTTCGCACCACTCCGAAACCAGTTTGCACCACTCCGCAACCAGTTCGCACCACTCCGCAACCAGTTCGCACCAATCCGCAACCAGTTCCCACCACTCTGCAACTAGTTCGCACCACTCCGCAACCAGTTCGCACCACTCCGGAACCAATCTGTACCCTTCCGCAACCTGTTCGCACCACTCCGAAACCAGTTCGCACCACTCCGCAAGCAGTTTGCACCACCCTGCAACCAGTTCGCACCACCTTGCAACCTGTTCGCACCACTCCGCAACCAGTTCCCACCACTCCGCAACCAGTTCGCACCACTCCGCAACCAGTTCGCACCACTCCGGAACCAATCTGTACCCTTCCGCAACCTGTTCGCACCACTCCGAAACCAGTTCGCACCACTCCGCAAGCAGTTTGCACCACCCTGCAACCAGTTCGCACCACCTTGCAACCTGTTCGCACCACTCCGCAACCAGTTCCCAACACTCCGGAACCAGTTCGCACCACTCCGCAACCAGTTCACACCAAATCGTAACCAGTTCGCACCACTCCGCAACCAGTTCGTACCACTCCGCAAACCAGTTCGCACCACTCCGGAACCAGTTCGCACCACTCCGCAACCAGTTCACACCAAATCGTAACCAGTTCGCACCACTCCGCAACCAGTTCGTACCACTCCGCAAACCAGTTCGCACCACTCCGCAACCGGTTTGCACCACTCCCCAGCCATTTCCCAACACTCTGTGACCAGTTCACACTCCTCCGCAACTGGTTCACACCACTCCGCAACACGTTTGCACCACTCAGCAACCAGTTTGCATCATTCCGCAACCAGTTCGCACCACTCCGCAACCAGTTCGCACCTTTCCCCAGCCACTTCGCACAACTCCGCAACCAGTTCGAACCACTCCGCAACAAGTTCACACCACTCCGCAACCAGTTCGCAGACTCTCCAACCAGTTCGCACCACTCCGCAACCAGTTCGCACCACTCTGCAACCGGTTCGCAACACTCTGCAACCGGTTCAAACCACTCTGCAACCAGTTCGCACAACTCTACAACCAGTTTGCACCACTCCGCAACCCGTTCGCACCACTCCGCAACCAGTTCGCACCACTCTGCAACCGGTTCGCAACACTCTGCAACCGGTTCAAACCACTCTGCAACCAGTTCGCACAACTCTACAACCAGTTTGCACCACTCCGCAACCCGTTCGCACCACCCGGCAACCTGTTCGCACCACTCCGCAACCAGTTTGCATCACTCCGTAACCAGTTTGCACCCATCCGCAACCAGCTCCCACCACTTTGCAACCAGTTTGCACCACTCCACAACGAGGTCGCACCACTCTGCAACCAGTTTGCACCACTCCGAAACCAGTTCGCACCACTCCGCAACCAGTTTGCACCACTCTGCAACCAGTTTGCACCACTCCGCAACCAGTTCGCACCACTCCGCATCCAGTTCGCACCACTCCGCAACCAGTTTGCACCACTCTGCAACCAGTTTGCACCACTCCGCAACCAGTTCGCACCACTCCGCATCCAGTTCTCACCACTCCTCAACCAGTTCGCACCACTCCGCAACCAGTTTGCACCACTCCGCAACCAGTTAGCACCACTCCGCAACCAGTTCGCTCTACTCCCCAACCAGTTTGCACCACTCCGCAACCAGTTCGCACCACTCCGCAACCAGTTTGCACCACTCCGCAACCAGTTAGCACCACTCCGCAACCAGTTCGCTCTACTCCCCAACCAGTTTGCACCACTCCGCAACCAGTTCGCACCACTCCGAAACCAGTTTGCACCACTCCGCAGCCAGTTCGCACCACTCCGCAACCAGTTTGCACCACTCCGCAGCCAGTTCGCACCACTCCGCAACCAGTTCGCAGCAATCGGCAACCTGTTCCCACCACTCTGCAAATAGTTCGCACCACTCTGCAACGAGTCCGCACCACTCCGCAACCAATCTGTACCACTCCGCAACCTGTTCGCACCACTCCGCAACCAGTTCGCACCACTCCGCAACCAGTTCCCACCACTCTGCAACCAGTTCGCACCACTCCGCAACCACTTGGCACCACTCCGCAACCAGCTCGCACCACTCCGCAACCAGTTCACACCTCTCCGCAACAAGTTCGCACCACTTCGCAACCAGCTTGCACCACTCTGCAACCAGTTTGCACCACTCCCTAACCAGTTCGCACCACTCCGCAACCAGTTCACACCTCTCCGCAACAAGTTCGCACCACTTCGCAACCAGCTTGCACCACTCTGCAACCAGTTTGCACCACTCCCTAACCAGTTCGCACCAATCCCCAACCAGTTCGCACCACTCCGACACCAGTTTGCACCACTCCGCAACCAGTTCGCACCACTCCGCAACCAGTTCGCACCAATCCGCAACCAGTTCCCACCACTCTGCAACTAGTTCGCACCACTCTGCAACCAGTTCGCACCACTCCGCAACCAATCTGTACCACTCCGCAACCTGTTTGCACCACTCCGAAACCAGTTCGCACCACTCCGCAAGCAGTTTGCACCACCCTGCAACCAGTTCGCACCACCTTGCAACCAGTTCGCACCACTCGGCAACCAGTTCCCACCACTCCGGAACCAGTTCGCACCACTCCGCAACCAGTTCACACCAAATCGTAACCAGTTCGCACCACTCCGCAACCAGTTCGTACCACTCCGCAAACCAGTTCGCACCACTCCGCAACCAGTTCACACCAAATCGTAACCAGTTCGCACCACTCCGCAACCAGTTCGTACCACTCCGCAAACCAGTTCGCACCACTCCGCAACCGGTTTGCACCACTCCGCAGCCATTTCCCAACACTCGGTGACCAGTTCACACTACTCCGCAACTGGTTCACACCACTCCGCAACACGTTTGCACCACTCAGCAACCAGTTTGCATCATTCCGCAACCAGTTCGCACCACTCCGCAACCAGTTCGCACCTTTCCGCAGCCACTCCGCACAACTCCGCAACCAGTTTGAACCACTCCGCAACAAGTTCACACCACTCCGCAACCAGTTCGCAGACTCTCCAACCAGTTCGCACCACTCCGCAACCAGTTCGCACCACTCTGCAACCGGTTCGCCACACTATGCAACCGGTTCAAACCACTCTGCAACCAGTTCGCACAACTCTACAACCAGTTTGCACCACTCCGCAACCAGTTCGCACCACCCCGCAACCAGTTCGCACCACTCCGCAACCAGTTTGCACATATCCGCAACCAGGTCGCACCACTTCGCAACCAGTTTGCACCACTCCGCAACGAGTTTCCACCACTCTGCAACCAGTTTGCACCACTCCAAAACCAGTTCGCACCACTCCGCAACCAGTTTGCACCACTCCGCAACCAGTTTGCACCACTCCGCAACCAGTTCGCACCACTCCGCAACCAGTTGGCACCACTCCGCAACCAGTTCGCACCACTCCGCAACCAGTTGGCACCACTCCGCAACCAGTTCGCACCACTCCGCAACCAGTTGGCACCACTCCGCAACCAGTTCGCACCACTCCGCAACCAGTTGGCACCACTCCGCAACCAGTTCGCACCACTCCGCAACCAGTTGGCACCACTCCGCAACCAGTTCGCACCACTCCGCAACCAGTTGGCACCACTCCGCAACCAGTTCGCACCACTCCGCAACCAGTTCCCACCACTCTGCAACCAGTTCGAACCACTCCGCAACCACTTGGCACCACTCCGCAACCAGTTCGCACCACTCCGCAACCAGTTCACACCACTTCGCAACAAGTTCGCACCACTTCGCAACCAGCTTGCACCACTCCGCAACCAGTTTTCACCACTCCCTAACCAGTTCACAACACTCCGCAACCAGTTCGCACCACTCGGAAACCAGTCTGCACCACTCCGCAGCCAGTTCGCACCACTCCGCAACCAGTTCGCACCAATCCGCAACCTGTTCCCACCATTCTGCAAATAGTTCGCACCACTCCGCAACCAGTTCGCACCACTCCGCAACCAATCTGTACCACTCCGCAACCTGTTCGCACCACTCCGCAACCAGTTCGCACCACTCCGTAACCAGTTCCCACCACTCTGCTACCAGTTCGGACCACTGCGCAACCACTTGGCACCACTCCGCAACCAGTTCGCACCACTCCGCAACCAGTTCGCACCACTCCGCAACCAGTTCGCACCACTCCG
>SZWC01000279.1:334273-351463 GCA_023375785.1 Penium margaritaceum | reverse complement strand
GTACCACTCCGCAACCAGTTCGCACCACTCCGCAACCAGTTCGCACCACTCCGCAACCAATCTGTACCACTCCGCAACCTGTTCGCACCACTCCGAAACCAGTTCGCACCACTCCGCAAGCAGTTTGCACCACCCTGCAACCAGTTCGCACCACCTTGCAACCAGTTCGCACCAGTCGGCAACCAGTTCCCACCACTCGAAAACCAGTTCGCACCACTCCGCAACCAGTTCACACCAAATCGTAACCAGTTCGCACCACTCCGCAACCAGTTCGTACCACTCCGCAAACCAGTTCGCACCACTCCGCAACCGGTTTGCACCACTCCGCAACCAGTTCACACCAAATCGTAACCAGTTCGCACCACTCCGCAACCAGTTCGTACCACTCCGCAAACCAGTTCGCACCACTCCGCAACCGGTTTGCACCACTCCGCAGCCATTTCCCACCACTCTGTGACCAGTTCACACCACTCCGCAACTGGTTCACACCAATCCGCAACACGTTTGCACCACTCAGCCACCAGTTTGCACGATTCCGCAACCAGTTCGCACCACACTGCAGGCAGTTCGTACCACTCCCCAACCAGTTTGCACAACTCGGCAACCAGTTCGAACCACTCCGCGACCATTTCACACCACTTTGCAACTAGTTCACAGCACTCCTCAACCAGTTTGCACCACTCCGCAACAAGTTCGCACCACTCTGCAACTGGTTCGCACCACTCTGCAACCGGTTCAAATCACTGTGCAACCAGTTCGCTCCACTCTACAACCAGTTTGCACCACTCCGCAACCCGTTCGCACCACCCGGCAACCTGTTCGCACCACTCCGGAACCAGTTTGCATCACTCCGTAACCAGTTTGCACCCATCCGCAACCAGCTCCCACCACTTTGCAACCAGTTTGCACCACTCCACAACGATGTCGCACCACTCTGCAACCAGTTTGCACCACTCCGAAACCAGTTCGCACCACTCCGCAACCAGTTTGCACCACTCTGCAACCAGTTTGCACCACTCCGCAACCAGTTCGCACCACTCCGCATCCAGTTCTCACCACTCCTCAACCAGTTCGCACCACTCCGCAACCAGTTTGCACCACTCCGCAACCAGTTAGCACCACTCCGCAACCAGTTCGCTCTACTCCCCAACCAGTTTGCACCACTCCGCAACCAGTTCGCACATCTCTGCAACCAGTGCGTACGAACCCGCAGCCAGTTCGCACCACTTCGCACCCAGTTCGCACCACTCAGCACCAAGTTCGCACAACTCTGCAACCAGTTCCCACCGCTCTGCAACCAGTTCACACCACTCCACAACCACTTGGCACCACTCCGCAACCAGTTTGCACCACTCCGCATCCAGTTCGCACCTATCTGCAACCAGTTCGCTCCACATTGCAACCAGCTTGCACCACTCCGCAACCAGTTTTCACCACTCCGCAACCAGTTTGCACCACTCCGCAACCAGCTCGCACCACTCCGAAACCAGTTTGCACCACTCCAAAACCAGTTCCCACCACTCCACAACCAGTTCGCACCAATCCGCAACCAGTTCGCACCACTCTGCAACTAGTTTGCACTAATCCGCAACCAATCTGTACCACTCCGCAACCAGTTCGCACCACTCCGCAACCAGTTCGCACCACTCCGCAACCAGTTCGCACCAATCCGCAACCAGTTCGCACCACTCTGCAACTAGTTTGCACTAATCCGCAACCAATCTGTACCACTCCGCAACCAGTTCGCACCACTCCGCAACCAGTTCGCACCACTCCGCAACCAGTTCGCACCACCCTGCAACCAGTTCGCACCATTCCGCAACCAGTTCCCACCACTCCGCAACCAGTTTGCACCACTCCGCAGCCATTTCGCACCCTTCAGTGACCAGTTCACACCACTCCGCAACTGGTTCGCACCACTCCGCAACCAGTTTGCACCACTCAGGAACCAGTTTGCACCACTCCGCAACCAGTTCTGACCACACTTCAGCCAGTTCGTACCACTCCGCAACCAGTTCACACCAATCCGTAACCACGTCGCACAACTCCGCAACCAGTTCGTACCACTCTGTTACCAGTTTGAACCACTCCGCAACCAGTTCACACCACTCCGCAACCAGTTCGCACCACTCCTCAACCCGTTTGCACCACTCTGCAACCAGTTCGCACCACTCTGCTACAGTTCGCACCACTCTGCAACCAGTTCAAACCACTCCACAACCAGTTCCGACCACTTTACAACCAGTTTGCACCACTCCGCAACCAGTTCCCACCACCCCGCAACCAGTTCGCACCACTCCGCAGCCAGTTCGCATCAATCTGCTACCAGTTCCCAACATTCCACAACCAGTTCGCACCACTCCGCAACCAGTTCGCACCACCCCGCAACTGGTTTGCACCATTCTGCAACCAGTTTGCACCGCTCCGCAACCAGTTCACACCAATCCGTAACCAGGTCGCACCACTCCGCAACTAGTTTGACCACTCCGCAACCAGTCCGCACCACTCCAGAACCAGTTTCCACCACTGCGCAACCAGTTCGCACCATTCCGCAACCAGTTCCCACCGTCTGCAACCAGTTTGCACCGCTCCGCAACCAGTTCACACCAATCCGTAACCAGGTCGCACCACTCCGCAACTAGTTTGACCACTCCGCAACCAGTCCGCACCACTCCAGAACCAGTTTCCACCACTGCGCAACCAGTTCGCACCATTCCGCAACCAGTTCCCACCGTCTGCAACCAGTTTGCACCGCTCCGCAACCAGTTCACACCAATCCGTAACCAGGTCGCACCACTCCGCAACTAGTTTGACCACTCCGCAACCAGTCCGCACCACTCCAGAACCAGTTTCCACCACTGCGCAACCAGTTCGCACCATTCCGCAACCAGTTCCCACCGTCTGCAACCAGTTTGCACCGCTCCGCAACCAGTTCACACCAATCCGTAACCAGGTCGCACCACTCCGCAACTAGTTTGACCACTCCGCAACCAGTCCGCACCACTCCAGAACCAGTTTCCACCACTGCGCAACCAGTTCGCACCATTCCGCAACCAGTTCCCACCGTCTGCAACCAGTTTGCACCGCTCCGCAACCAGTTCACACCAATCCGTAACCAGGTCGCACCACTCCGCAACTAGTTTGACCACTCCGCAACCAGTCCGCACCACTCCAGAACCAGTTTCCACCACTGCGCAACCAGTTCGCACCATTCCGCAACCAGTTCCCACCGTCTGCAACCAGTTTGCACCGCTCCGCAACCAGTTCACACCAATCCGTAACCAGGTCGCACCACTCCGCAACCCGTTCGCACCACTCCGCAAGCAGTTCGCACCACCCCGCAACCAGTTCGCATCACCCCGCAAACCAGTTTGCACCACCCCGAAACCAGTTCGCACCACTCCGCAGCCATTTCGCACCACTCTGTGACCAGTTCACACCACTCCGCAACTGGTTCGCACCACTCCGCAACCAGTTTGCACGACTCAGCAACCATTTTGCACCACTCCGCAACCAGTTCGCACCACACTGCAGCCAGTTCGTACTACTGCGCAACCAGTTTGCACCAATCCGCAACCACTTCGCACAACTCCGCAACCAGTTCGCACCACTCCGTTTCCAGTTCGAACCACTCCGCAACCAGTTCACACCACTCCGCAACCAGTTCGCACCACTCCTCAACCAGTTCGCACCACTCCGCAACGAGTTCGCACCACTCTGCTACCGGTTCGCACCACTCTGCAACCGGTTCAAACGACTCCGCAACCAGTTCGCACCACTCCACAACCAGTTTGCACCACTCTGCAACCAATTCCCACCACCCCGTAACCAGTTCGCACCACTCCGCAACCAGTTCGCACCAGTCCGCAACCAGTTCCCACCATTCTACAACCAGTTGGCACCACTCCGCAACCAGTTTGCACCACCCCTTAACTGGTTCGCACCACTCCGCAACCAGTTTGCACCACTTTCCAACCACTTTGCACTACTCCGCAACCAGTTCGCACCAGTCCGCAACCAGTTCGCACTACTCCGGAACCAGTTCGCACAACTCTGCAACCAGTTCGCACCACTCCGCAACCAGTTTGCACCACTCCGCAACCAATTTGTACCACTCCGCAACCAGCAGCACAACTCTGCAACCAGTTTGCTCCACCCCGCAACCAGTTCGCACCACTCCGCAACCAGTTCGCACCACTCTGCAACCACTTCACACCACTTTGCAACCAGCTCGCACCACTCCACAACCAGTTCGCACTGCTCTGCAACCAGTTCGCACAACTCCGCAACCATTTCGCACCACTCCGCAACCAGTTCGCACCACTCCACAACCAGTTTGCACCACTCCGCAACCAGCTTGCACCACTCCTGAAGCTGTTGGTACCAGTCCTCAACCAGTTTGCACCACTCCGCAACCAGTTTGCACCACTCCGCAACCAGCTTGCACCACTCCTGAAGCTGTTGGTACCAGTCCTCAACCAGTTTGCACCACTCCGCAACCAGTTCCCACCACTCTGCATCCAGTCCGCACCACTCAGTAACCAGTTCGCACCACTCCGCAACCAGTTCGCACCACTCTGCAACCAATTTCTACCACTCCGCAGGCAGTTCGCAGCACTCCGCAACCAGTTCCCACCACTCCGCAACCAGTTCGCACCACTCTGCAACTAGTTCGCACCACTCTGGAACCAGTTCACACGACTCGCCAACCAGTTCGCACCACTCTGCAACCAGTTCGCACCACTCCGCAACCAAATCGCACCACCCCGCAACCAGCTTGCACCACTCCGCAACAAGTTCGTACCACTCCGCAACCAGTTTGCACCACTCCGCAACCGGTTCGCACCACTTTGAAACCAGTTTGCACCACTCCGAAACTAGTTGGCACCACTCCGCAACCAGTTTGCACCACTCTGCAACCAGTTCGCACCACTCCGCAACCAGTTCGCACCACTTAGCAACCAGTTCGCACCACTCCTCAACCAGTTCGCACCATTCCAGAACCTGTTTGAATCCATGTCGGTTGGGCTGGAGTTCCCAGGTGAATAATGCATCCACTCTGATTCCCTGGTTGTGTCATCCCCACAGGAGGCTGGACCGCCACTCCTGCTGGGGGCACGGGCTGCCAATGGTGCGGAGTCGCTAGTCCAGGTGGCGGTGGTTGCGGTAGTGCTCCCGCTTGTGGCACATTTGTGGCCGCCTGGGATGGGTACGCTTGCTGCTGCAGTGGTGCCTTTAGTATGGTGTGTGGGGGTGTTACTGTTAGTGGTACGTCCATGCTTAGCTGGAGAGGCATCTGCTGCGGCCCAAGTCCGGATTTGGGGGACTGTGGTGGTACCCCTGCCTGTTTGACTCCCAGAGTCGGCTACAGCAAGTGCAGCGGTGGTTGTGGCAATCCCGTTGTCTGAGAAGGTTTGACGGGTTCCACCGCCATTGCTCCTGCAGGCGACGAAGGCTGATTTGCCGGAGGTTGATTCGCCAGCAACTGCGAGGACTCCGGTGTTTGTGGGGGCACCGGTGTCCCCAGTAACTCGTTTCCTGGGTGGATTGCTGGTGGGACCATCTGCTGCTGCTATAGTCCACTCACAGGTGATGCTGCCGTTATTCCCTCCGGAACCGTCCCTGCCGAATGCCGCGGCAGGTTCGAGTCCAGGGGCATTCTAAGCGTGGAAGCAGATGGTCCTGTCTGCTGGAAGTCCATCATTGACTGTTGGTTGTCCACAGCANAGGGGTCAGCGCCGGGTGAGGAGCTGACAGGGGTGCGGGACAGCACAAGCAAGGAACTCTGACTGCCTTCGTAAGTGGTGGCTCGGCGCGGCAAGAAACACCGCACAGATGACAGCTGCTACCGTCTCCTGCAATCCTGATACACACATCTTGCTACCGACATCAACGACTAATCTAAAGGTTTCGTGCAGTTCCGCTAAACAAAGAGCAAGGAACTGTCCACGCTCATCGCACCATGACACTGATACCCCCAATTTTGCCGCACCCTTGACCTTTTCTACGCAGATCGTTATTCCGAGCTATCCGCGGACTATGCACTTCTCACCACCACTACTGCTCAGGTTGGACATATAGCGGAACACATACACCACCTCCAAGCTACTGACGATTCCGCGGACCGCAAGCCTGGATCTCTGCAAACAAACCTCACCGATAGATGACACTCTGCGGTCCACTTCTTGCCACACGTGAGTCCGCCACGTCGTGGCTTCCAGCTCCTCTCCGCGGAATCCTTGTTCCGCGGACGTGTGCAAGCAAGGGCACCGCTGGCAGCTCACTTCACCCAGGCTTTTGGCTCTTCATGCAAATAATCCTGCAGTCCACGGTCAGGACTCCAAGAGCTACGTAAAGCACGGAGGCAGTGGGGTGTTGAACGCAGAGGAGAGCGAGTAAAAGTCTTTGATAAGCTTGACGGAGTACATGAGTGCGGAGTATTGCTCAAGAAAGAAAGCAAGACTGAGCTACCTTTGTGCTAGTGCCATCTAGGTCTTGTCTACTTGGGACTCCGCACGGTGTGTCTACACACCGTCGGTCCTCTCCCTCTCAAGCTATCTTCCTCTCCTCCTACTTGGACTCCACGCGGTGCAGCTACGCCCCGCAAGTCTCATCCTCAAGCACACAGCATATCCTCTACTAATTATGTTCTTCAACCGCGGCTCGTGCACGCGGTCTTCATGTTCTCCCTTGAATCTTTGTCTTCCGCGGTGCGTCCCCAGAGGTTCCTTCTTGATTGACGCATAATCACCTGATGCTGGTTGGGTGTTCTCTCCCCTGATTGCTCCGTCCATCCGCTCACTTGTCTGCGCCCTGTCAGTGATCACGGATCTTGCTACGACTCGTCTTTGTTCTCTTTGTGCCGCAGACTTCCACTGCTTCCCGCCTCCACTGCTTCCCGCCTTTACCGCCTTTCCCGCCTTCCGCCACAAGCGCTTGAGATAGCCGTAGGGAAGCCGCCGCAGGTGACCATGTCAACCTGCGGCAGCTTCCTCCCAACCTGGTTGTTTTCTCTGCCCCTGGGTTCCGCACCACCCTATGCTCGACCACCTCCGCAGGAGCCAGCGTTCCTTAGGCGGACTCCGGGTCATCCGGGACTCCCCTCCCCGGATTGGTCTTCCCCGCGGATTCGCAACCAAAGTGTGCTTGAAAACCACTCCACAACCAGTTTACACCACTCTGCAGCCAGTTCGCACCAATCCTCAACCGGTTCGCAACACTCCGCAACCAGTTCCCACCACTCCACAACCAGTTCCCACCAGTCTGCAACCAGTTCGCACCACTCCGCAACCAATTTGCACCACTCCGCAACCAGTTTGCACCACTCCGCAACTGCTTCGCACCACTCTGCAACCAGTTTGCAACACTATGTAACCTATTTGTACCACTCCGCAACCAGTTTGCACCACTCCGCAACCGATTCCCACCACTCCGCAACCCGTTTGCACCACTCCGCAACCAATTCGTACCACTCCGCAACCAGTTTGCACCACTCCGCAACCAGTTTGCAGCACTCGGCAACCAGTTCGCACCACCCCGCAACCAGTTTGCACCCCTCTGCAACAAGTGTGCACCACTCCGCAACCCGTTTGCACCACTCCGGAACCAGTTTGCACCACTCCCCAACCAGATCGCACCACACCGCAAACCAGTTCGCACCACTCCGCAACCAGTTCGTACCACTCCGCACCCAGTTCCCACCACTCGGCAACCAGTTTGCACCACTCCGCAACCAGTTCGCACCACTCTGCAACCAGATCGCACCAATCCGCAACCAGTTCACACCAAACCGCAACCAGTTCGCACCACTTCGCAACCAGTTCGCACCACTCCGCAAACCAGGTCGCACCACTCCGCAACCAGTTCACACCACTCCGCAGCCAGTTCACACCACTCCGTGACCAGTTCACACCACTCCGCACCTGGTTTGTACCACTCTGCAACCAGTTTGTACCACTCAGCAACCAGTTTGCAGCACTCCTCAACCAGTTTGCACCACTCTGCAACCAGTTCGCACAACTCCGCAACCAGTTCGCACCAATCCGCAACCAGTTCGCACAACTCCACAACCAGTTCGCACCACTCCGCAACCAGTTCGAACCACTCCGCAACCACTTCGCACCACTCTGCAACCAGTTCACACCACTCCTCAACCAGTTTGCACCACTCCGCAACCAGTTCCCACCACTCCACAACCAGTTTGTACCACTCCGCAACCAGTTTGTACCACTCCGCAACCAGTTTGTACCACTCCGCAACCAGTTTGTACCACTCCGCAACCAGTTTGTACCACTCCGCAACCAGTTTGTACCACTCCGCAACCAGTTTGTACCACTCCGCAACCAGTTTGTACCACTCCGCAACCAGTTTGTACCACTCCGCAACCAGTTCGCACCACACCGCAACCAGTTTGCACCACTGTGCAACCGGTTTACACCACTCTGCAACCGGTTCGCACCATTCCGCAACCAGTTCGCACCACTCCGCAACCAGTTCCCACCACTCCACAAACAGTTTGCACCACTCCGCAACCAGTTCGCACCACTCCGCAGCCAGTTCGCACCACTGGGCTATGAGTTTGCACCTCTCTGCAACCAGTTCCCACCACTCCGCAACCAGTTCGCACCACTCCGCAACCAGTTCGCACCACTCCGCAACCAGTTGGCACCACACCACAACTGGTTCTCACCACTCCACAACCAGTTTGCACCACTCCGCAACCTATTTGTACCACTTTGCAACCAGTTCGCACCACTCCGCAACCAGTTCGCACCACTCCGCAACCAGTTCGCAACACTCCGCAACCAGTTCGCACCAGTCCGCAACGAGTTTGCACCATTGCAAAATCATTTCGCACCACTCCGCAACCAGTTCGCACAACCCCGCAACCAGTTCGCACCACTCCGCAACCAGTTCGCACCACTATGCAACAAGTTTGCACCACTCAGCAACCACTTCGCACCACTCTGCAAACAATTCGTACTACTCTGCAACCAGTTCGCACCACTCCGCAACCTGTTCGCAGCACTCCGCAACCAGTTTGAACCACTCCGTGACCAGTTCACACCACTCCGCAACCAGTTTGCACCACTCCGCGAACCAGTTTGCACTACTCGGCAACCAGTGCGCACCACTCCGCAGCCAGTTCGCACCACTCCGTGACCAGTTCCCACCACTCCGCAACCAGTTTGCACCACTCAGCAACCAGTTTGCATCACTCCGCATCTAGTTCGCACCACACTGCAACCAGTTCGCACCATTCTGCAACCAGTTCCCACCACTCCGCAACCATTTCGCACCACTCCGCAACCATTTCGCACCACTCCGCAACTAGTTCGCACCGCTCTGCAACTGGTTCGCACCACTCCGCAACCAGTTTGCACCACTCCGCAACCAGTTTGCACTGCTATGCAACCAGTTCGCATCAATCCACAACCAGTTCGCACTGACCCGCCACCTGTTCGCACCTCCCCAAGACCAGTTTGCACCAATCTGAAACCCATTCGCACCACTCTGCAACCAGTCCGCACAGCCCCTCAACCAGTTCGCACCACTCCGCAACCATTTTGCATCAATCCCCAACCCGTTTGCACCACTTCGCAACACATTTACACCACTCCGCAACCAGTTCGCACCATTCCCCAACCAGTTCGCGAAACTCCGCAGCCAGTTCGCGCCACTCCACGACCAGTTTGCACCACTCCACAAGTAGTTTGCACCACTCGGCAGCCAGTTTGCACCACTCTGTAGTCAGTTTGCACCACTCCGCAACCAGCTTGCACCACTCGGCAACCAGTTCGCACCACTCCGCAACCAGTTCCAACCACTCCGCAACCGATTGGCACCACTCCGCAACCAGTTGGCACCACTCCGCACACAGTTTGCACCACTCCACAACCAGTTCGCACCACTCCGCAACCATTTTGCGCCATTCCGCAACCAGTTCGCACCACACCGCAACCAGTTCGCACCACTTTGCAACCAGTTCGCACCACTCCGCAACCGGTTCGCACCACTCTGCAGCCAGTTCGCACCACTCCGCAACCAGTTCGAACCACTCCGCAACCAATTGGCACCACTCCGCAACCAGTTTGCACCACTCCCCAACCTGTTTGCACCACTCCACAACCAGTTCGCACCACTCCGCAACCATTTTGCGCCACTCCGCAACCAGTTTGCACTACACCGCAACCAGTTCGCACCGCTCCGCAGCCAGTTTGCACCACTCTGCAACAAGTTCGCACCATTACGCAACCAGTTCGCACCAATCCGCAACCAGTTCGCACCACTCCGCAACAAGTTCGCACCACTCCGCAACCAGTTCGCACCACCCCGCAGCCAGCTTGCACCACTCCGCGACCAGTTCGCACCACTCCGCAACTACTTCGCACTACTCCGCAACCAGTTTGCACCACTCCGCAACCAGTTCGCACCTCTCCGCAACCAGTTCGCACCACTCCGCAACCAGTTTGCATAAACTCCCCAACCTGTTCTCACAACTCCACAACCAGTTTGCACCACACCGCAACCAGTTCTTACCACTCCGCAACCAGTTTGCACTACTCTGCAACCGGTTCGCACCAATCCTCAACCAGTTTGCACCACTGCGCAACCAGTTCGCACGAATCCGCAACCAGTTCGCACCACACCGCAACCAGTTCCTCCCACTCCCCAACCAGTTCGCATCACTCCGCAACCAGTTTGCACCGCTACACAACCAGTTTGCACCAATCCGCAACCAGTTCGCACCAACCGTCACCAGTTTGCACTACTCCAAAACCAGTTCGCACCACTCTGCAACCAGTTCACACCACTCCGCAACGAGTCCGCACCACTCTGCAACCAGTTCGAACCACTCCGCAACCAGTTTGCACCACTCCGCAACCAGTTTGCACTACTCCGCAACCAATTCGCACCACTCCGCAACCAGTTCGCACCACTCCGCAGCCAGTTCGCACCACTCGCAACCACTTCGCACCACTCCGTAACACGTTCGCACAACTCCCCAACCAGTTTGCACCACTCAGCAACCAGTTCGCACCAGTCCGCAACCAGTTCGCACCACTCTGCAACCAGTTCGCACCACTCCGCAACCAGTTTGCACCACTCCGCAACCAGTTTGCACCACTCTGCAACCAGTTTGCACCACTCTGCAATCAGTTTGCACCACTTTGCAACCAGTTTGCACCACTCCACGGCCAGTTTGTACCACACCGCAACCAGTTCGCACAACTCTGCGACCAGTTCGCACCAGCCCGCAACCAGTTCGCACCACTCCGCAACCAGTTCGCACCACTCCGCAACCAGTCGGCACCACTCCTCAACCAGTTCGCACCACTCCGCAACCAGTTCGCACCACTCTGCAACCAGTTCGCACCACGCTACAGCCGGTTCCCAGCACTCCGCAACCAGTTCGGACCTTTCCGAAACCAGTTCGCACCACTCCGCAACCAGTTCGTACCACACCGCAACCAGTTCGCACCAATCCACAACCCGTTTGCACCACTGGGCAACCAGTTTGCACCACTCCGCAACCAGTTCGCACCCCTCCAAAACCAGTTTGCACCACTCCACAACCAGTCCCACCACTCCTCAACCAGTTTGCACCACTCCGCAACCAGTTCGCACCACTCTGAAACCAGTTTGCACCTCTCCGAAACCAGTTCGAACCACTCCGCAACCAATTTGCACCACTCCGCAACAAGTTGGTTCAACTTCGCAACCAGATGGCACCACTCCGCAACCGGTTGCGACCACTCCGCATAAGGGTGCACACCGGGTAAGATTCCCAGATCTCAGGTTGGATCCTGATCCCCGGTTCCGGATCCTAGGATGGATTTGGATCCTCGGATCCAAGAAAAGATCCCCGGATCCTATGGATCCCCGAAACTTTTCCGGATCCTATAGGCTGACCAAGGATAATCCCTTACATGTTTTACTCCTAACCCCGTTTTCCCCTCTTTTTTATGTTGTTAAAAGATCCCCGGATCCCGGATCGAATCTTGATAAAGGATCCGGATCCCCGGATCCGGATCCGGATCCGGACTCCCGGGTAAGATCCCCGGATCCTAGGATTTGGTGTGCAGCTTTAACTCCGCAACCAGTTTGCACCATTCCACAACCAGTTCGCACCACTCCGCAACCAGTTCGCGCCATTCCGCAACCAGTTCGCACCATACCGCAAACAGTTCGCACAATCCGCAACCAGTTTGTACCACTCCGCAACCGGTTTGCACCACTCCGCAACCAGTTCGAACCACTCCGCAACCAGTTTGTACCAAACCGCAACCAGTTCAAACAACTCCGCAGCCAGTTTGCACCTCTATGCAACCAGTTAGCACCATTCCGCAACCAGTTTGCACCACTCCGCAACCAGTTCGCACCACTCCGCAACCAGTTTGCACCACTCCGCAACCAGTTTGAACCACTCCGCAACCAATTTTCAGCACTCCGCAACCAGTTGGCACCACTCCGCAACCAGATGGCACAACTCCGCAACCAGTTGGCACCACTCCGCAACCAGTTTGCACCACTCCACAACCAGTTCGCACCACTCCGCAACCAGTTCGCGCCACTCCGCAACCAGTTTGCACCACACCGCAACCAGTTTCCACCACTCCGCAACCAGTTCGCATCACTCCGCAACTGGTTCGCATCACTCCGCAACGAGTTCAAACCACTACGCAACCGGTTTGCACCAAACCGCAACCAGTTCGCACCACTCCGCAGCCAGTTTGCACCTCTATGCAACCAGTTCGCACCATTCCGCAACCAGTTCGCACCACTCCGTAACCAGTTCGCAACACTACGCAACCAGTTTGCACCAATCCCCAACCAGTCCGCAATACTCCGCAACCAGTTCGCACCACTCCGCAACCAGTTCGCATCCCTCTGCAACCAGTTTGCACCACTCCGCGACCAGTTCCCACAACTCCGCAACCAGTTCGCACCACTCCGCAACTAGTTTGCACCGCTCCGCAACCAGTTCGCACAACTCTGCAACCAACTTGAACCACTCCGTAGCCAGTTTGCACCACTCCTCAACCAGTTTGCACCACTACGCAACCAGTTGGCACCACTCTGCAACCAGTTCCCGCCACTCTGCAAAAAGTACGCACCACTCCGCAACCAGTTTGCACCAATCCGCAGCCAGTTCGCACCACTCCGCAACAAGTTCGCACATCTCCGCAACCATTTTGCACCACTCGCAACCAGTTCGCACCACTCCGCAACCAGTTCGCACCACTCCGCAACAAGTTTGCATCATTCCGCAACCAGTTCACACCACTCCGGAAACAGTTCGCACCACTCCGCAACCAGTTTGCACCACTCTGCAACCAGTTTGCAACACTCTGCAACCAGTTCGCACCACTCCACAGCCAGTTCGCACCACGCCACAACCAGTTCGCACAACTCTGCAACCAGTTCGCACCACCCCACAACCAGTTCGCACCACTCCGCAACCAGTTCGCACCACTCCACAGCCAGTTCGCACCACGCCACAACCAGTTCGCACAACTCTGCAACCAGTTCGCACCACCCCACAACCAGTTCGCACCACTCCGCAACCAGTTCACACCACTCCGCAACCAGTCTGCACCACTCCTCAACCAGTTTGCACCACTCCGCAACAAGTTCGCACCACTCTGCAACCAGTTCGCACCACGCTACAGCCGGTTCGCAGCACTCCGCAACCCCTTCAGACCCCTCCGCAACCAGTTCGCACCACTCTGCAACCAGTTCGCACCACGCTACAGCCGGTTCGCAGCACTCCGCAACCCCTTCAGACCCCTCCGCAACCAGTTCGCACCATTCTCCAACCAGTTCGTACCACACTGCAACCAGTTCGCACCACTCCCCAACCAGTTTGCACCACTCGGCAACTAGTTCCCACCATTCCGCAACCAGTTCGCACCACTCTACAACCAGTTTGCACCGCTCCGCAGCCCGTTTGCACCACTCCGCAACCAGTTCGAACCACTCCGCAACAAACTTGCAGCACTCCGCAACCAGTTGGCACCACTCCACAACCAGTTGGCACAACTCCGCATCCAGTTGGCACCACTCCGCAACCAGTTGTACCAGTCCAAAACCAGTTTGCACCACACTGCAACCAATACGCGCCACTCCGCAACTTGTTTGTACCACACCGCAACCTGTTCCCACCACTCCGCAACCAGTTCACACCACCCTGCAACCGGTTCGCACCACTCCGCAACGAGTTCAAACCACTCCGCAACCAGTTTGCACCAAACCGCAACCAGTTCGCACAACTCCGCTGCCAGTTTGCACCTCTATGCAACCAGCTCGCACCATTCCGCAACCAGTTCGCACCACTCTGCAACCAGTTCGCACCATTACGCAACCAGTTCGCACCAATCCGCAACCAGTCCACAATACTCCGCAACCAGTTCGCACCAGTCCGCAACCAGTTTGCACCCCTCTGCAACCAGTTCGCACCAATCCGCAACCAGTTAGCACCACTCAGCAGCCAGTTCGCACCACTCCGCAACCAGTTCGCACCAGTCCGCAACCAGTTTGCACCCCTCTGCAACCAGTTCGCACCAATCCGCAACCAGTTAGCACCACTCAGCAGCCAGTTCGCACCACTCCGCGACCAGTTCGCACCATTCCCCAACTAGTTCGCACTTCTCGTCAACCAGTATGCACCACTCCGCAACCAGTTTGCACCTCTCCGCAACTAGGTGGCACCACTCCGCAACCAGTCTGCACTACTCCGCAACCAGTTCGCACCATTCCCCAACTAGTTCGCACTTCTCGTCAACCAGTATGCACCACTCCGCAACCAGTTTGCACCTCTCCGCAACTAGGTGGCACCACTCCGCAACCAGTCTGCACTACTCCCCAACCAGTTCGCACCACTCTGCAACCAGTTCGCACCACTCCGCAACCACTTGGTACCTCTCTCCAACCAGTTCGCACCACTCCGCAACCAGTTCGCACCACTCCGCAACCTGTCAGACCACTACGCAACCAGTTCGCACCAATCCGCAACCAGCTTGCACCACACCGGAACCACTTTGCACCACTATGCAACCAGTTCGCACCACTCCTTAACCAGTTTGCACCACAACGCAGCCAGCTCGCACCACTCCACGAACAGTTTGCACCACTCCGCAACTAGTTTGCACCAATCCGCAACCAGTTCGCACCACTACGCACCAGTTCACACAACTCCTCAACCAGTTCGCACCACTCCGCGACCAATTCGCACCACTCCACAACCAGTTCGCACCACTCTCCAACCAGTTCGCACCACTACGCACCAGTTCACACAACTCCTCAACCAGTTCGCACCACTCCGCGACCAATTCGCACCACTCCACAACCAGTTCGCACCACTCTCCAACCAGTTGGCACCACTCCTCAACCAGTTTGAACGACTCCACAACCAGTTTGCACCACTCTGCAATCAGTTCGCACCATACTGCAACCGGTTCGCACCACTCCACAACCAGTTTGCACCACTCCGCAACAAGTTCGCACCACTCCGCAACCAGTTTGCACCACTCTGCAATCAGTTCGCACCATACTGCAACCGGTTCGCACCACTCCACAACCAGTTTGCACCACTCCGCAACAAGTTCGCACCACTCCGCAACCAGTTCGCACCACTCCGCAACTTGTTCGCACTACTCCGCAACCAGTTTGCACCACTCTGCAACCAGGTTGGACCACTCCGCAACCAGTTCGCACCACTCCGCAACCAGTTTTCACCACTCCGCAACCAGATCGCACAACTCCGCAACCAGTGTGCACCACTCCGTAACCAGTTCGCAGCACTCTGCAACCAGTTGCATCACTCCGAAACCAGTTCGCACCACTCCTCAACCAGTTTGCAGCACTCAGCAACTAGTTTGCACCACTCTACAACCAGTTCTTACCACTCTGCAACTGATTCGCACCACTCCGCAATTGGTTCCCACCATTCCGCAACCAGTTTGCCCCACTCCGGAACCAGTTTGCACAACTTTGCAACCAGTTTGTACCACTTTCAACCTTTTTGTGCCACTCCGGAACCAATTTGCACCACTCCGCAACCAGGTCGCACCACTCCGCAACCCGTTCGCACCACTCCACAACCATTTCGTACCACACCGCAACCAGTTTGCACCACTTCGCAACCAGTTCGCACCACTCCGCAACCAGTTCGCACCACTCCGCAACCAGTTCGCACCAATCCGCAACCAGATCGCACCAACCGTCACCAGTTCGCACCACACCGAAACCAGTTCGCACCACTCTGCTACCAGTTCGCACCACCCTGCAACCAGTTCCCACCACGCCGCAACCAGCTCGCACCACTCCGCAACAAATTCGCTCCTCTCAGCAACCAGTTTGCACCAGTCCGCAGCCAGTTCGCACCACTCGGCAACCAGTTCAAACCACTCCACAACGAGTTCGCACCACTCTGTAACCAGTTCCCGCCACTCGGCAACCAGTACGCACCACTCCGCAACCAGTTTGCACCACTCCGCAACCAGTTCGCACCACTCCGCAACAAGTTCGCACAACTCCGCGACCAGTTCGCACCACTTTGCAACCAGTTCGCACCACTCCCAAACCAGTTCGCACCACTCCGCAACCAGTTTGCATCACTGCGTAACCAGTTCGCACCATTCCAAAACCAGTTCGAACCACTCCGCAACCAGTTTACATCACTCTGAAACCAGTTTGCACCATTCTGCAACCAGTTCGCACCACTCCACAGCCATTTCCCACCACACGGCAACCAGTTGGGACAACTCTGCAACCAGTTCGCACCACCCCGCAACCAGTTCGCACCATTCCGCAACCAGTTTGCACAAATCCAAAACCAGTCCGCACCACTCCTCAACCAATTCGCACCACTCCGCAACTAGTTCGCACTACTCCGCAACCCGTTTGCACCACTCCGCAACCAGTTCGCACCTCTCCGCAACCAGTTTGCATAAACTCCCCAACCTGTTCGCACAACTCCACAACCAGTTTGCACCACTCCGCAACCAGTTCTCACCACTCCGCAACCAGTTTGCACCACTCTACAACCAGTTCGCACCACTCCTCAACCAGTTTGCACCACTGCGCAACCAGTTCGCACCAATCCGCAACCAGTTTGCACCACTCAGCAACCAGTTCCCCCCACTCCCCAACCAGTTCGCATCACTCCGCAACCAGTTTACACCGCTA
>SZWC01000279.1:300173-313049 GCA_023375785.1 Penium margaritaceum | reverse complement strand
CAACCAGTTCGCACCACTCTGCAACCAGTTCCCGCCACTCCGCAACCAGTACGCACCACTCCGCAACCAGTTTGCACCACTCCGCAGCCAGTTCGCACCACTCCGCAACCAGTTTGCACCACTCCGCAACAAGTTCGCACAACTCCGTGACCAGTTCGCACCACTTTGCAACCAGTTCGCACCACTCCCAAACCAGTTCGCACCACTCCGCAACCAGTTCGCATCACTCCCCAACCAGTTTGCACCATTCCAAAACCAGTTCGAACCACTCCGCAACCAGTTTGCATCACTCTGCAACCAGTTTGCACCATTCTGCAACCAATTTGCACCACTCCACAGCCAGTTCCCACCACACGGCAACCAGTTCGCACAACTCTGCAACCAGTTCGCACCACCCCGCAACCAGTTCGCACCATTCCGCAACCAGTTCGCACCAATCCAAAACCAGTCCGCACCACTCCTCAACCAGTTTGCACCACTCCGCAACCAGTTTGCACCACTCTGCAACCACTTCGCACCACTATACAGCAGGTTCGCAGCACTCCGCAGCCAGTTTGGACTACTCCGCAACAAGGTCCCACCACTCCACAACCAGCTGGTCCCACACCGCAACCAGTTCGCACCACTCCGCAACCAGTTTGCACCACTCGTCAACCATTTCAAACCATTTCGAAACTAGTTCGCACCACTCCGCAACCAGTTCGCACCACTCCGCAACCAGTGTTCACCACTCCGCAACCAGTTTGCACCACTCCGCAACCAGTTTGCACCACTCTGCAACCAGTTCGCAACAGTCCGCAATCAGTTTGCACCACTCCGCAACCAGTTCACACCACTTTGCATCCAGTTCGCACCACTTTCAACCTGTTCGTACCACTCGGAAACCAATTTGCACCACTCCGCAACCAGGTGGCACCACTCCGCAACCAGTTCGCACCACTCCACAACCAGTCTGTACCACATCGCAACCAGTTTGCAACACTCCGCATCCAGTTCGCACCACTCTGCAACCAGTTCACACCACTCCGCAACCAGTTCCCACCTCTCCGCAACCAGTTCGCACCACTCCACAACCAGTTCCCACCAATCCGCAACCAGTTCGCACCAACCATCACCAGTTCGCACCACTCCAAAACCAGTTCGCACTCTTCTGCAACCAGTTCGCACCACTCCGCAACCAGTCCGCACCAATCCGCAACCAGTTCAAACCACTCCGCAACCAGTTCGCACCACTCCGCAACAAGGTCGCACCACTCCGCAACAAGGTCGCACCACTCCCAACCAATTTCTCCTCTCCGCAACCAGTTCGCACCACTCCGCAACCAGTTCGCACCACTCCGCAACCGGTTCGCACCACTCCACAACCAGTTCGCATCACTCTGCAACCAGTTTGCACCACTCTGCAACCAGTTTGCACCACTCCGCAACCAGTTCGCACCACTCCGCAACCGGTTCGCACCACTCCACAACCAGTTCGCATCACTCTGCAACCAGTTTGCACCACTCTGCAACCAGTTTGCACCATTCTGCAAACAGCTCGCACCACGCCACAGCCAGTTCGCACCACGCAGCAACCAGTTCGCACAACTCTGCAACCAGTTCGCACCACCCCGCAACCAGTTTGCACCACTCCGCAACCATTTCGCACCATTCTGAACCAATCCGCACCACTCCGCAACCCGTTCGCACCACTCCGCAACAAGGTCGCACCACTCCGCAACAAGGTCGCACCACTCCGCAACAAGGTCGCACCACTCCGCAACAAGGTCGCACCACTCCGCAACAAGGTCGCACCACTCCGCAACAAGGTCGCACCACTCCGCAACAAGGTCGCACCACTCCGCAACAAGGTCGCACCACTCCGCAACAAGGTCGCACCACTCCGCAACAAGGTCGCACCACTCCGCAACAAGGTCGCACCACTCCGCAACAAGGTCGCACCACTCCGCAACAAGGTCGCACCACTCCGCAACAAGGTCGCACCACTCCGCAACAAGGTCGCACCACTCCGCAACAAGGTCGCACCACTCCGCAACAAGGTCGCACCACTCCGCAACAAGGTCGCACCACTCCGCAACAAGGTCGCACCACTCCGCAACAAGGTCGCACCACTCCGCAACAAGGTCGCACCACTCCGCAACAAGGTCGCACCACTCCGCAACAAGGTCGCACCACTCCGCAACAAGGTCGCACCACTCCGCAACAAGGTCGCACCACTCCGCAACAAGGTCGCACCACTCCGCAACAAGGTCGCACCACTCCGCAACAAGGTCGCACCACTCCGCAACAAGGTCGCACCACTCCGCAACAAGGTCGCACCACTCCGCAACAAGGTCGCACCACTCCGCAACAAGGTCGCACCACTCCGCAACAAGGTCGCACCACTCCGCAACAAGGTCGCACCACTCCGCAACAAGGTCGCACCACTCCGCAACAAGGTCGCACCACTCCGCAACAAGGTCGCACCACTCCGCAACAAGGTCGCACCACTCCGCAACAAGGTCGCACCACTCCGCAACAAGGTCGCACCACTCCGCAACAAGGTCGCACCACTCCGCAACAAGGTCGCACCACTCCGCAACAAGGTCGCACCACTCCGCAACAAGGTCGCACCACTCCGCAACAAGGTCGCACCACTCCGCAACAAGGTCGCACCACTCCGCAACAAGGTCGCACCACTCCGCAACAAGGTCGCACCACTCCGCAACAAGGTCGCACCACTCCGCAACAAGGTCGCACCACTCCGCAACAAGGTCGCACCACTCCGCAACAAGGTCGCACCACTCCGCAACAAGGTCGCACCACTCCGCAACAAGGTCGCACCACTCCGCAACAAGGTCGCACCACTCCGCAACAAGGTCGCACCACTCCGCAACAAGGTCGCACCACTCCGCAACAAGGTCGCACCACTCCGCAACAAGGTCGCACCACTCCGCAACAAGGTCGCACCACTCCGCAACAAGGTCGCACCACTCCGCAACAAGGTCGCACCACTCCGCAACAAGGTCGCACCACTCCGCAACAAGGTCGCACCACTCCGCAACAAGGTCGCACCACTCCGCAACAAGGTCGCACCACTCCGCAACCCGTTCGCACCACTCCGCAGCCAGTTTGCACCACTCCACAACCAGTTCACACCACTCTGCAACCAGTTCGCGCCACTCCGCAACCAGTTCGCACCACACCGCAACAAGTTCGCACCACTCTGCAACCAGTTTGGACCACTCCGCAACCGGTTTGCACCACTCCGCAACCAGTTCGCACCACTCCGCAACCAGTTTGCACCAAACCGCAACCAGTTTGCAGCACTCCGCAGCCAGTTTGCACCACTCTGCAACCAGTTCGCACCATTCCGCAACCAGTTCGCACCACTCCGCAACCAGTTCACACCATTACGCAACCAGTTCACACCAATCCGCAACCAGTTCGCACCACTCTGCAACCAGTTCGCACCAATCCGCAGCCAGTTCAAACCACTCAACAACCAGTGCGCACCACTGCGCAACCAGATCGCACCACTCCGCAACAAATTCGCTCCTCTCCGCAACCAGTTAGCACCAGTCCGAAGCCATTTCACACCAATCGGCAACCAGTTCGCACCACTCCGCAACCAGTCTGCACCACTCTGCAACCAGTTCCCGCCACTGCGCAACCAGTACGCACCACTGTGCAACCAGTTTGCACCAGTCCACAGCCAGTTCGCACCACTCCGCAACAAGTTCGCACCACTCCGCAACCAGTTTGCACCACTCCGCAACCAGTTCGCACCACTCCGCAACCAGTTTGCACCACTCCGCAACCAGTTCGCACCACTCCGCAACCAGTTTGTACCACTCCGGAACCAGTTTGAATCACTCTGCAATCAATTGGCACCACCCGGCAACCAGTTGGCACCACTCCGCAACCAGTTTCCACCACTCCACAGCAAGTTCGCACCACTCCACAACCAGTTCGGGCCATACCGCAGCCAGTTCGCATCACACCGCAACCAGTTCGCACCACTGCGCAACCAGCTGCACCACTCCACAACCATTTTGCACCACTCCGCAACCAGTTCGCACGACTCCGCAACCAGTTTGCACCAAACCGCAACCAGTTCGCACAACTCCGTAGCCAGTTCGGACCACTATGCAACCAGTTTGCACCAATCTGCAACCAGTTCGTACCACTCCGCAACCAGTTTGCACTACTCCGCAACCAGTTTGCACCACTCTGCAACCAGTTTGCACCACTCTGCAACCAGTTTCAACCACTCTGCAGCCAGTTCGTACCACTCTGCGACCAGTTCGCACCAACCCGCAACTAGTTTGCACTACTCCGCAACAAGTTTGAACCACTCCGCAACCAGTTCGCACCTCTCCGCAACCAGTTCCCACTACTCCGCAACCAGTTTGCACCACTCTGCAACCAGTTCGCACCACTCCGCAACCAGTTTGCACCACTTTGCAACAAGTTCGCACAACTCCGCGACCAGTTCGCACCACTTTGCAACCAGTTCGCACCACTCCGCAACCAGTTTGCACCACTTTGCAACAAGTTCGCACAACTCCGCGACCAGTTCGCACCACTTTGCAACCAGTTCGCACCACTCCGCAACCAGTTTGCACCACTTTGCAACAAGTTCGCACAACTCCGCGACCAGTTCGCACCACTTTGCAACCAGTTCGCACCACTCCGCAACCAGTTTGCACCACTTTGCAACAAGTTCGCACAACTCCGCGACCAGTTCGCACCACTTTGCAACCAGTTCGCACCACTCCGCAACCAGTTTGCACCACTTTGCAACAAGTTCGCACAACTCCGCGACCAGTTCGCACCACTTTGCAACCAGTTCGCACCACTCCGCAACCAGTTTGCACCACTTTGCAACAAGTTCGCACAACTCCGCGACCAGTTCGCACCACTTTGCAACCAGTTCGCACCACTCCGCAACCAGTTTGCACCACTTTGCAACAAGTTCGCACAACTCCGCGACCAGTTCGCACCACTTTGCAACCAGTTCGCACCACTCCGCAACCAGTTTGCACCACTTTGCAACAAGTTCGCACAACTCCGCGACCAGTTCGCACCACTTTGCAACCAGTTCGCACCACTCCGCAACCAGTTTGCACCACTTTGCAACAAGTTCGCACAACTCCGCGACCAGTTCGCACCACTTTGCAACCAGTTCGCACCACTCCGCAACCAGTTTGCACCACTTTGCAACAAGTTCGCACAACTCCGCGACCAGTTCGCACCACTTTGCAACCAGTTCGCACCACTCCGCAACCAGTTTGCACCACTTTGCAACAAGTTCGCACAACTCCGCGACCAGTTCGCACCACTTTGCAACCAGTTCGCACCACTCCGCAACCAGTTTGCACCACTTTGCAACAAGTTCGCACAACTCCGCGACCAGTTCGCACCACTTTGCAACCAGTTCGCACCACTCCGCAACCAGTTTGCACCACTTTGCAACAAGTTCGCACAACTCCGCGACCAGTTCGCACCACTTTGCAACCAGTTCGCACCACTCCGCAACCAGTTTGCACCACTTTGCAACAAGTTCGCACAACTCCGCGACCAGTTCGCACCACTTTGCAACCAGTTCGCACCACTCCGCAACCAGTTTGCACCACTTTGCAACAAGTTCGCACAACTCCGCGACCAGTTCGCACCACTTTGCAACCAGTTCGCACCACTCCGCAACCAGTTTGCACCACTTTGCAACATGTTCGCACCACTCCGCGACCAGTTCGCACCACTTTTCAACCAGTTCGCACCACTCCGCAACCAGTTCGCACCACTCCGCAACCAGTTCGCATCACTCCGCAACCAGTTCGCACCACTCCGCAACCAGTTTGCACCACTGCAACCAGTTTGCACCATTCTGCAACCAGTTCGCACCACTCCACAGCCAGTTCCACCACGCGGCAACCAGTTTGCACAACGCTGCAACCAGTTCGCACCACTCCGCAACCAGTTCGCACCACTCCGCAACCAGTTCGCACCACTCCGCAACCAGTCCGCACCACCCCTCAACCAGTTCGCACCACTCCCCAACCAGTTTGCACCACTCTGCAACAAGGTGGCACCACTATACAGCCGGTTTGCAGCACTCCGCAGCCAGTTCAGACCACTCCGCAACCAGTTCGCACCACTCCTCAACCAGTTCGTACCACACCACAGCCAGTTCGCACCACTCCGAAACCAGTTTGCACCACTCGGCAACCATTTCGCACCATTCCGAACCAGTTCGCACCACTACGCAACCAGTTTGCACCACTCCGCAACCAGTTTGCACCACTCTGCAACCAGTTTGCACCACTCCGCAACCAGTTCGCACCACTCTGCAACCAGTTCGCACCACTCCGCAACCAATTCCAACCACTCCGCAACCAATTGGCACCACTCCGCAACCAGTTGGCACCACTCCGCAACCAGTTTGCACCACTCCACAACCAGTTCGCACCACTCCACAACCTGTTCGCGCCACTCTGCAACCAGTTCGCACCACACCGCAACCAGTTTGCACAACTCCGCAACCAGTTTGCACCACTTCGCAACCGGTTTGCATCACTCCGCAACCAGTTTGCACCAATCCGCAACCATTTTGCACCAAACCGCAACCATTTCGCACCACTCCGCGACCAGTTCGCACCATTCCGGGACCCCTTCGCACCACCCTGCAACCAGTTCGCAACATTACGCAACCAGTTCGCACCAATCCGCAACCAGTTCGTACCACTCCGCAACCAGTTCGCACTACGCCGCAACCAGTTCGCACCACTCTGCAACCCGTTTGCACCACTCTGCAACCAGTTGGCACCACTCTGCAGCCAGTTCGCACCACTCCGCAACTAGTTCGCAGTACTCCGCAACCAGTTTGCACCACTCCGCAACCAGTTTGCACCTCTCCGCAACCAGTTCGCACTACTCCACAACCAGTTTGAACCACTCCCCAACTAGTTCGCACAACTCCGCAGCCAGTTTGCACCACTCCGCAACCAGTTCTCACCACTCCACAACCAGTTTACACCACCATGCAACCAGTTCGCACCACTCCTCAACCAGTTTGGACCACTCCGCAACCAGTTCGCACCACTCCGCAACCAGTTCGCACCACTCCGCAACCAGTTCGCACCACTCCGCAACCAGTTCGNACTCTGCAGCCAGTTCGTACCACTCTGCGACCAGTTCGCACCAACCCGCAACTAGTTTGCACTACTCCGCAACAAGTTTGAACCACTCCGCAACCAGTTCGCACCTCTCCGCAACCAGTTCCCACTACTCCGCAACCAGTTTGCACCACTCCCCAACTAGTTCGCACAACTCTGCAGCCAGTTTGCACCACTCCGCAACCAGTTCCACCAGTCCGCAACTCGTTTGCACCACTCTGCAACCAGTTCGCACCACTCCTCAACCAGTTTGCACCACTCCGCAACCACTTTGCACCACTCCGCAACCAGTTCGCACCACTTAGCAACCAGTTTGCTTCACTCTGCAACCAGTTCGCTTCACTCCCCAACCAGTTTGCACGGCTAAGCAACCAGTTTGCACCAATCCGCAACCCTTTTGCGCCAGCCGTCACCAGTTTGCACCACTCCGAAACCAGTTCTCACCGCTCTGCAACCAGTTCCCACCAGTCCACGACCAGTTCAAACCACTGCGCAACTAGTTCGCACCACTCCGCAACCAGTTTGCACCACTCCGCAACCAATTCGCACCACTCCGCAACCAGTTTGCACCACTCCGCAGCCAGTTCGCACCACTCCGCAACCAGTTCGCACAACTCCGCAACCAGTTCGCACCACTCTGCAACCAGTTCCCGCCACTCGTCAACCAGTACGCACCGATCTGCAACCAGTTTGCACCACTCCGCAGCCAGTTTGCACCACTCCGCAACCACTTCGGACCACTCCGCGACAAGTCACCACTCTACAACCAGTTTGCACCACTCTGCAACCAGTTCGCACCACTCCACAGCCAGTTTGCACCACGCCGCAACTAGTTCGCACAACTCTGCAAGCAGTTCGCACCACCCCGGAACCAGTTCGCACCACTCCGCAACCAGTTCGCACCACTCCGCAACCAATCTGCACCACTCCTCAACCAGTTTGCACCACTCCGCAACCAGTTCGTACCACTCTCCAACCAGTTCACAGCACTCTACAGCTGGTTCGCAGCACCCCGCAGCCAGTTCGGACCACTCCGCAACCAGTTCAAACCAATCCGCAACCAGTTCGTACCACACCGCAATCAGTTCGCACCACTCCGCGACCAGTTTGCACCACTCGGCAACCAGTTCGCACCATTCCGCAACCAGGTCGCACCACTCTGAAACCAGTTCGCACCACTCCGCAACCAGTTTGCACCACTCCGCAACCAGTCCGCACCACTCCGCAACCAGTTTGAACCACTCCGAAACCAGTTCGAACCACTCTGAAACCAATTTGTACCACTCCGCAACCGGTTCGCACCACTGCGCAACCAGTGGCACCACTCCGCATCCAATTGGCACCACTCCGCAACCAGTTTGCACCACTCCACAACCAGTTCACACCACTCTGCAACCAGTTCGCGCCACTCCGCAACCAGTTCGCACCACACCGCAACACGTTCGCACCACTCTGCAACCAGTTTGGACCACTCCGCAACCGGTTTGCACCACTCCGCAACCAGTTCGCACCACTCCGCAACCAGTTTGCACCAAACCGCAACCAGTTTGCACCACTCCGCAACCCGTTCGCACCACTCCGCAACCAGTTTGCATCACTCCGCTACCAGTTCGCACCACTCTGCAACCAGTTCGCACCATTCCGCAACCAGTTCGCACCACTCCGCAGCCATTTCACACCACTCGGCAACCAGTTCGCACCACTCCGCAACCCGTTCGCACCACTCCGCAACCAGTTTGCATCACTCCGCTACCAGTTCGCACCACTCTGCAACCAGTTCGCACCATTCCGCAACCAGTTCGCACCACTCCGCAGCCATTTCACACCACTCGGCAACCAGTTCGCACCACTCCGCAACCCGTTCGCACCACTCCGCAACCAGTTTGCATCACTCCGCTACCAGTTCGCACCACTCTGCAACCAGTTCGCACCATTCCGCAACCAGTTCGCACCACTCCGCAGCCATTTCACACCACTCGGCAACCAGTTCGCACCACTCCGCAACCCGTTCGCACCACTCCGCAACCAGTTTGCATCACTCCGCTACCAGTTCGCACCACTCTGCAACCAGTTCGCACCATTCCGCAACCAGTTCGCACCACTCCGCAGCCATTTCACACCACTCGGCAACCAGTTCGCACCACTCCGCAACCCGTTCGCACCACTCCGCAACCAGTTTGCATCACTCCGCTACCAGTTCGCACCACTCTGCAACCAGTTCGCACCATTCCGCAACCAGTTCGCACCACTCCGCAGCCATTTCACACCACTCGGCAACCAGTTCGCACCACTCCGCAACCCGTTCGCACCACTCCGCAACCAGTTTGCATCACTCCGCTACCAGTTCGCACCACTCTGCAACCAGTTCGCACCATTCCGCAACCAGTTCGCACCACTCCGCAGCCATTTCACACCACTCGGCAACCAGTTCGCACCACTCCGCAACCCGTTCGCACCACTCCGCAACCAGTTTGCATCACTCCGCTACCAGTTCGCACCACTCTGCAACCAGTTCGCACCATTCCGCAACCAGTTCGCACCACTCCGCAGCCATTTCACACCACTCGGCAACCAGTTCGCACCACTCCGCAACCCGTTCGCACCACTCCGCAACCAGTTTGCATCACTCCGCTACCAGTTCGCACCACTCTGCAACCAGTTCGCACCATTCCGCAACCAGTTCGCACCACTCCGCAGCCATTTCACACCACTCGGCAACCAGTTCGCACCACTCCGCAACCCGTTCGCACCACTCCGCAACCAGTTTGCATCACTCCGCTACCAGTTCGCACCACTCTGCAACCAGTTCGCACCATTCCGCAACCAGTTCGCACCACTCCGCAGCCATTTCACACCACTCGGCAACCAGTTCGCACCACTCCGCAACCCGTTCGCACCACTCCGCAACCAGTTTGCATCACTCCGCTACCAGTTCGCACCACTCTGCAACCAGTTCGCACCATTCCGCAACCAGTTCGCACCACTCCGCAACCAGTTCGCACTACTCCGCAACCAGTTGGCACCATTACGCAACCAGTTCGCACCAATCCGCAACCAGTTCGCACCACTCCGCAACAAGTTCGCACTACTCTGCAACCAGTTTGCACCACTCCGCAACCAGTTTGCACCACTCCGCAGCCAGCTCAAACCACTCTGCGAGCAGTTTGTACCACACCGCAACTAGTACGCACTACTCCGCAACCAGTTTGCACCACTCCGCAACCAGTTCGCACCTCTCGGCAACCAGTGCGGACCACTCCGCAACCAGTTCGCACCACTCTGCAACCAGTTCGCACCACTCCGCAACCAGTTCGCACCAATCCGCAGCCAGTTCGCACCACTCCGCGACCAGTTCGCACCACACCGCAACCAGTTCGCACAACTCCGCAACCAGTTTGCACCACTCCACAACCAGTTCTCACCACTTGGCAACCAGTTTGCACCACTCTCAAACCAGTTCGCACCACTCCTCAACCAGTTCGCACCACTCCGCAACCAGTTCGAACCACTCTGCAACCAGTTCGCACCACTCTGCAACAGGTTCGCACCACTTCGCAACCAGTTTGCACCACTCCGCAACCAGTTTGCACCACTCCGCAACCAGTTCGCACCACCCAGCAACAAGTTCACACCACTCGGCCACCAGTTCGCACCACTCCGCAACCAGTTCGTTCCACTCCGCAACCAGGTTGTACCAATCTGCAACCAGTTCACACCACTTTGCAACCAGGTCGTACCACTCCGCAACCAGTTCGCACCACTCCGCAACCAGTCCGCATAACTCCGCAACCAGTTCGCACCAATCCACAACTAGTTCGCACAACTTTACAACCAGTTCGCACCACTCCGCAACCAGTTCGCACCACTCCGCAACCAATTCGCACCAGTCCGCAACCAGTTCGCACCACTCCGCAACCAGTCCGCATAACTCCGCAACCAGTTCGCACCAATCCACAACTAGTTCGCACAACTTTACAACCAGTTCGCACCACTCCGCAACCAGTTCGCACCTCTCCGCAACCAATTCGCACCAGTCCGCAACCAGTTTGCACCACTACGACACCAGTTCGCACCAATCCGCAACAAGTTCGCATCACTCCGCAACCAGTTCGCACCACATCGCAACCAGTTGGCACCAATCTGCAACCAGTTCGCACCACTCCGCAACCAGTTCGCACCACTCCGCAGCCAGTTTGCACCACTCCGCGACCAGTTCGCACCACTCTGCAACTAGTTCGCAGTACTCTGCAACCAGTTTGCGCCACTCCCCAAGCAGTTCCCACCACTCCGCAACCAGTTCGCACCACTCCGGAAGCAGTTTGCACCACTCGGAAACCAGTTCGCACAACTCTGCAACCAGTTTGCACCACTCCGCAACCAGTTCGCACCAGTCCGCAACCAGTTTGCACCACTCCGCAACCAGTTCGCACCACTCCTCAACCAGTTCGCAGCAGTCCGCAACGCGTTTGCCCCACTCTGCAACCAGTTCGCACCACTCCGCAACCAGTTCACACCACTCCGCAACCACTTCGCACCACACCGCAACCAGATCGCACCACTCCGCAACCAGTTGGCACCACTCCGCAACCAGTTCGCACCTCTCCGCAACCAGATCGCACCACTCTGCAATCAGTTTGCACAACTCGACATCCAGTTCGCATCACACCGCAACCAGTTTGCAGCACTGTGCAACCAGTTCGCACCACTCCGTAGCGAGTTTGCACCAATCCGCAACCAGTTTGCACCACTACGCAACCAGTTTGCACCAGTCCGCAACGAGTTCGCACCACTCCGCAACCAGTTTGCAGCACTCCTCCACCAGTTCACACCACTCCCCAACCAGTTTGCACCACTCCGCAACCGGTTTGCACCACACCGCAACCGGTTCGCACCACTCCGTAACCGGTTTGCACCACTCCGCAACCAGTTTGCACCACTCCTCAACTAGTTCGCAGCACTCCCCCACCAGTTTGCACCACTCTGCAACCAGTTCGCACCACTCTGCAACCAATTCGCACCAATTTGCAACAAGTTCGCACCACTCCGCAACCAGTTCGCACCACTCCGCAACCAGTTTGCACCTCTACGCAACCAATTTGCACCATTCCGCAACCAGTTTGCACCATTCCATAACCAGGTCGCACCACTCCGCAACCAGTTCGCACCATTCCGCAACCAGTTTGCACCAATCCGCAACCAGTTCGCACCACTCCGCAACCAGTTCGCACCACTCTGCAACCAGTTTGCACCACTCCACAACCAGTTGGCACCACTCCGCAGCCAGTTCGCACCACTCCACGACCAGTTTGCACCACTCCGAAACTAGTTTGCAGCACTCGGCAAACAGTTTGCACCAATCCGAAACCAGTTTGCACCACTCCGCAACCAGTTCGCACCACTCCGAACCAGTACGCACCACTCCGCACCAGTTCACACAACTCCGCAACCAGTTTGCACCACTCTGCGATCCGTTCGCACCACTCCGCAACCAGTTCGCACCACTCCTCCACCAGTTCGTACCACTCGTCAACCACTTCGCACCACTCCGCAACCAGTTTGCACCACTCTGCAACCAGTTTGCAACACTCCGCAACCGGTTCCCACCACTCCACAACCAGTTCGCACCACTCCGCAACCAATTTCCACCACTTTGCAACCAGTTCGCACCACTCCGCAACTAGTTCGCACTACTCCGCAACCAGTTTGCACCTCTCCGCAA
>SZWC01000279.1:288943-299956 GCA_023375785.1 Penium margaritaceum | reverse complement strand
TCGGCAACCAGTTTGCACCACTCCGCAACCGGTCTGCACCACTCCGCAACCAGGTTGCACCAGTCCGCAACCAGTTTGCACCACTCCACAACCAGTTCGCACCACACGGCAACCAGTTTGCACCACTCCGCAACCAGTTCGCACAAAACCCCCAACCAGTTCGCACCACTCTGCAACCAGTTCGCACAAATCGGCAACCAGTTTGCACCACTCTGCAACCAGTTCGCACCACTTTGTAACCATGTCGCACCACTCCACAACAGTTTCCACCACTACGGAACCAGTTCGCACCAATCCGCAACCTGTTCCCACCACTTTGCAACCAGTTTGCACCACTCTGCAACCAGTTTGCACCACTCCGCAACCGGTTTGCACCACTCCGCAGCCACATCGCAGCACTCCACAACCAGTTTGCACCACTCCGCAACCAGTTTGCACCACTTCGCAATCAGTTCGCACCACTCCACACCAGTTCACACAACTCCGCAACCAGTTCGCACCACTCTACAACCAGTTTTCACCACTCCGCAACCAGTTCGCACCCCACCGCAACCAGTTCGCACCACTCCTCAGCCAGTTCACACCACTCCGCAACCAGTTGGCACAACTCTGCAACCAGTTCGCACCACTCTGCAACCGGTTCGCACCACTCCACAACCAGTTCACACCACTCCGCAACCAGTTCGCACCACTCCGCAACCAGTTCGCATCACACCGCAGCCAGTTCACACCACTCCGCAACCAGTTCGCACCACTCTGCAACCCGTTTGCACCACTCCGCAACCAGTTTGCACCACTCTGCAACCAATTTGCACCACTCAGCAACCAGTTTGCACCACTCTGCAACCAGTTTGCACAACTCCGCAGCCAGTTCGCACAACTCCGCGACTAGTTCGCACAACTCCAAAACCAGTTTGCCCAACCCCGCAACCAGTATGCACCACTCCGAATCCAGTTCGGACCACTCTATAACCAGTTCGCACCACTGTGCAACCAGTTCGCACCACTCTGCAACCGGTTCGCAGCACTCCGCAAGCAGTTCGCACCACTCCGCAACTAGTTTGCACCACTCAACAACCAGTGCGCACCACACCACAACCAGTTTGCACCACTCCGCAACCAGTTTGCACCACTCTGCAACCAGTTCCCACCACTCGGCAACCAGTTCTCACCACTCCCCAACCAGTTCGCACCACTCCGCAACCAGTTTGCACCACTCCGCAACCAGTTTGCATCAATCCGCTACCAGTTCGCACCACTCTGCAACCAGTTCGCACCAACTCCCAACCAGTTTGCACCTCTCTACAACCAGTTCCCACCAATCTGCAACCGATTTGCACCACTCCGAAACCAGTTCGCACCACTCCGCAACCAGTTTGCACCACTCCGCAACCACTTGGCACCACTTTGCAACCAGTTCCCACCACTCGGCAACCAGTTCGCACCACTCCGCAATCAGTTTGCACCTCTCCGCAACCAGCTCGCACCAGTCCGCAACCAGTTCGCACCACTCCACAACCAGTTCGCACCACACCACAACCAGTTTGCACCACTCCGCAACCAGTTTGCACTACTCTGCAACCAGTTCCCACCACTCGGCAACCAGTTCTCACCACTCCCCAACCAGTTCGCACCACTCCGCAACCAGTTTGCACCACTCCGCAACCAGTTTGCCTTAATCCGCAACCAGTTCGCACCACTCTGCAACCAGTTTGCACCAACTCGCAACCAGTTCGCAACACTCTGCAACCCGTTTGCACCACTCTGCACCAGTTCACACAACTCCACAACCAGTTCGCACCACTCCGAAACCAGTTTGCACCACTCTGCAGCCACTTCGCACCACTCCGCAAGCAGTTCGCACCACTCCTCAACCAGTTCGCACCACTCCGCAACCAGTTTGCACCACTCCGCAACTGGTTCGCACCACACCGTAACCAGCTCGAACCACTCCGTAACCAGTTAGCACCACTCCGCAACCAGTTTGCATCACTCCTCAACTAGTTCGTAGCACTCCGCAACCAGTTTGCACCACTGTGAAACCAGTTTGCACCACTCTGCAACCGATTCCCACCACTCCGCAACCAGTTCGCACCACTCCGCAACCAGTTTGCACAGCTACACAACCAGTTCGCACCACTCGGCAACCAGTTCGCACCAATCCGCCACCGGTTCGCACCACTCCAAAACCAGTTCGCACCACTCTGCAACCAGTTCGCACCACTCCAAAACCAGTTCGCACCACTCCGCAACCAGTGCGCACCACTCTGTAACCAGTTCACACCACTCCACAATCTGTTCGCACCACTCCGCAACCAATTCGCACCACTCTGCAACCAGTTCGCACCATTCCACAACCAGTTCCCACCACTCCGCAACCAGTTCGCACCACTCCACAACCAGTGCGCACCACTACGCAACCAGTTCGCAGCACTCCGCAACCAGTTCGCACCACTCCCCAACCAGTTCGCACCATTCCCCAACCAGTTTGCAGCACTCCGCAACCAGTTCGCACCACTTCGTAACCAGTTTGCACCGCTACGCAACTAGTTCCCACCAACCTGCCACCAGTTCCCACCATTCCGAAACCAGTTCCCACCACTCTGCAACCAGTTCGCACCAATCCCCAACCAGTTTGCACAACTCCACAACCAGTTCGCACCATTCCACAAACAGTTTGCACCACTCCGCAATCAGTTCGCACCACTCCGCAACCAATTCGCACCACTCTGCAACCAGTTCGCACTACTCCGCAACCAGTTCGCACCACTTAGCAACCAGTTCGCACAATTCTGCAACCTGTTTGCACCACTCTGCAACCAGTTCGCACCACTCTGTAACCAGTTCACACCACTCCACAATCGGTTCGCACCACTCCGCAACCAATTCGCACCACTCCGCAACCAGTTCGCACCATTCCACAACCAGTTCCCACGACTCCGCAACCAGTTCGCACCACTCCACAACCAGTGCGCACCACTACGCAACCAGTTCGCAGCACTCCGCAACCAGTTCGCACCACTCCCCAACCAGTTCGCACCACTCCCCAACCAGTTTGCAGCACTCCGCAACCAGTTCGCACCACTTCGCAACCAGTTTGCACCGCTACGCAACTAGTTCGCACCAATCCGCAACCAGTTCCCACCAACCTGCCACCAGTTCCCACCATTCCCAAACCAGTTCCCACCACTCTGCAACCAGTTCGCACCAATCCCCAACCAGTTTGCACTACTCCGCAACCAGTTCGCACCATTCCACAAACAGTTTGCACCACTCCGCAATCAGTTCGCACCACTCCGCAACCAATTCGCACCACTCTGCAACCAGTTCGCACTACTCCGCAACCAGTTTGCACCACTCCGCAATCAGTTCGCACCACTCCGCAACCAATTCGCACCACTCTGCAACCAGTTCGCACTACTCCGCAACCAGTTCGCACCACTTAGCAACCAGTTCGCACAATTCTGCAACCAGTTTGCACCACTCTGCAACCAGTTCGCACCACTCTGTAAGCAGGTCGCACCACTCCACAACAGTTTGCACCACTACGGAACCAGTTCGCACCAATCCGCAACCTGTTCGCACCACTTTGCAACCAGTTCGCACCACTCTGCAACCAGATTGCACCACTCCGCAACCGGTTTGCACCACTCCGCTGCCAGATCGCACCACTCCACAACCAGTTTGCACCACTCCGCAACCATTCCGCACCACTTCGCAATCAGTTCGCACCAATCCACACCAGTTCACACAACTCCGCAACCAGTTCGCACCACTCGGCAACCGGTTTTCACCACACCGCAACCAGTTCGCACCCCACCGCAACCAGTTCACACCACTCCTCAACCAGTTCGCACCACTCCGCAACCAGTTCACACAACTCTGCAACCAGTTCGCACCACTCTGCAACCGGTTCGCACCACTCCACAACTAGTTCACACCACTCCGCAACCAGTTCACACCACTCCGCAACCAGTTCGCATCACACCGCAGCCAGTTCACAGCACTCCCCAACCAGTTCGCAACACTCCGCAACCCGTTTGCACCACTCCGGAACCAGTTTGCACCACTCTGCAACCAGTTTGCACCACTCTGCAACCAGTTTGCACCACTCTGCAACCAGTTCGCACAACTCCGTAGCCAGTTCGCACAACTCCGCGACTAGTTCGCACAACTCCAAAACCAGTTTGCACAACCCCGCAATCAGTATGCACCACTCCGAATCCAGTTCGGACCACTCTATAACCAGTTCGCACCACTCTGCAACCAGTTCGCAGCACTCTGCAACCGGTTCGCAGCACTCCGCAACCAGTTCGCACCACTCCGCATTCAGTTTGCACCACTTCGCAACCAGTTCTTTACACACAGCAACCAGTTCGCACCATTCCGCAACCAGTTTGCACCACTCTGCAACCAGTTCGCACCATTCTGCAACCAGTTTGCACCAGTCCGCAACCAGTTCGCACCACTCCGCAACCAGTTCGCCTCTCCGCAACCAGTTCGCACCACTCTGCAACCAGTTCGCACCACTCCGCAACCAGTTCGCACCACTCGGCAGCCAGTTTGCACCACTCCACAACTAGTTTGCACCACTCCGCAACTAGTTTGCACCACTCCGCAACCAGTTTGCACCTCTCCGCAACCAGCTCGCACCACTCTGCAACCAGTTCGCACCACTTTGCAACCAGTTCCCACCACTCCGCAACCAGTTTGCATGACTCCGCAACCAGTTTGCACCTCTTCGCAACCAGTTTGCACCACTCTCCAACCAGTTTACAGCACTCTGCAACCAGTTTGCACTACTCCGCAGCCAGTTTGCGCCACTCCCCAGCCAGTTCGCACCACTCTGCAACCCGTTTGCACCACTCCGGAACCAGTTTGCACCACTCTGCAGCCAGTTCGCACCACTCCGCAATCAGTTTGCACCTCTCCGCAACCAGCTCGCACCACTCTGCAACCAGTTCGCACCACTTTGCAACCAGTTCCCACCACTCCGCAACCAGTTTGCATGACTCCGCAACCAGTTTGCACCTCTTCGCAACCAGTTTGCACCACTCTCCAACCAGTTTACAGCACTCTGCAACCAGTTTGCACTACTCCGCAGCCAGTTTGCGCCACTCCCCAGCCAGTTCGCACCACTCTGCAACCCGTTTGCACCACTCCGGAACCAGTTTGCACCACTCTGCAGCCAGTTCGCACCACTCCGCAATCAGTTTGCACCTCTCCGCAACCAGCTCGCACCACTCTGCAACCAGTTCGCACCACTTTGCAACCAGTTCCCACCACTCCGCAACCAGTTTGCATGACTCCGCAACCAGTTTGCACCTCTTCGCAACCAGTTTGCACCACTCTCCAACCAGTTTACAGCACTCTGCAACCAGTTTGCACTACTCCGCAGCCAGTTTGCGCCACTCCCCAGCCAGTTCGCACCACTCTGCAACCCGTTTGCACCACTCCGGAACCAGTTTGCACCACTCTGCAGCCAGTTCGCACCACTCCGCAATCAGTTTGCACCTCTCCGCAACCAGCTCGCACCACTCTGCAACCAGTTCGCACCACTTTGCAACCAGTTCCCACCACTCCGCAACCAGTTTGCATGACTCCGCAACCAGTTTGCACCTCTTCGCAACCAGTTTGCACCACTCTCCAACCAGTTTACAGCACTCTGCAACCAGTTTGCACTACTCCGCAGCCAGTTTGCGCCACTCCCCAGCCAGTTCGCACCACTCTGCAACCCGTTTGCACCACTCCGGAACCAGTTTGCACCACTCTGCAGCCAGTTCGCACCACTCCGCAATCAGTTTGCACCTCTCCGCAACCAGCTCGCACCACTCTGCAACCAGTTCGCACCACTTTGCAACCAGTTCCCACCACTCCGCAACCAGTTTGCATGACTCCGCAACCAGTTTGCACCTCTTCGCAACCAGTTTGCACCACTCTCCAACCAGTTTACAGCACTCTGCAACCAGTTTGCACTACTCCGCAGCCAGTTTGCGCCACTCCCCAGCCAGTTCGCACCACTCTGCAACCCGTTTGCACCACTCCGGAACCAGTTTGCACCACTCTGCAGCCAGTTCGCACCACTCCGCAATCAGTTTGCACCTCTCCGCAACCAGCTCGCACCACTCTGCAACCAGTTCGCACCACTTTGCAACCAGTTCCCACCACTCCGCAACCAGTTTGCATGACTCCGCAACCAGTTTGCACCTCTTCGCAACCAGTTTGCACCACTCTCCAACCAGTTTACAGCACTCTGCAACCAGTTTGCACTACTCCGCAGCCAGTTTGCGCCACTCCCCAGCCAGTTCGCACCACTCTGCAACCCGTTTGCACCACTCCGGAACCAGTTTGCACCACTCTGCAGCCAGTTCGCACCACTCCGCAATCAGTTTGCACCTCTCCGCAACCAGCTCGCACCACTCTGCAACCAGTTCGCACCACTTTGCAACCAGTTCCCACCACTCCGCAACCAGTTTGCATGACTCCGCAACCAGTTTGCACCTCTTCGCAACCAGTTTGCACCACTCTCCAACCAGTTTACAGCACTCTGCAACCAGTTTGCACTACTCCGCAGCCAGTTTGCGCCACTCCCCAGCCAGTTCGCACCACTCTGCAACCCGTTTGCACCACTCCGGAACCAGTTTGCACCACTCTGCAGCCAGTTCGCACCACTCCGCAATCAGTTTGCACCTCTCCGCAACCAGCTCGCACCACTCTGCAACCAGTTCGCACCACTTTGCAACCAGTTCCCACCACTCCGCAACCAGTTTGCATGACTCCGCAACCAGTTTGCACCTCTTCGCAACCAGTTTGCACCACTCTCCAACCAGTTTACAGCACTCTGCAACCAGTTTGCACTACTCCGCAGCCAGTTTGCGCCACTCCCCAGCCAGTTCGCACCACTCTGCAACCCGTTTGCACCACTCCGGAACCAGTTTGCACCACTCTGCAGCCAGTTCGCACCACTCCGCAATCAGTTTGCACCTCTCCGCAACCAGCTCGCACCACTCTGCAACCAGTTCGCACCACTTTGCAACCAGTTCCCACCACTCCGCAACCAGTTTGCATGACTCCGCAACCAGTTTGCACCTCTTCGCAACCAGTTTGCACCACTCTCCAACCAGTTTACAGCACTCTGCAACCAGTTTGCACTACTCCGCAGCCAGTTTGCGCCACTCCCCAGCCAGTTCGCACCACTCTGCAACCCGTTTGCACCACTCCGGAACCAGTTTGCACCACTCTGCAGCCAGTTCGCACCACTCCGCAATCAGTTTGCACCTCTCCGCAACCAGCTCGCACCACTCTGCAACCAGTTCGCACCACTTTGCAACCAGTTCCCACCACTCCGCAACCAGTTTGCATGACTCCGCAACCAGTTTGCACCTCTTCGCAACCAGTTTGCACCACTCTCCAACCAGTTTACAGCACTCTGCAACCAGTTTGCACTACTCCGCAGCCAGTTTGCGCCACTCCCCAGCCAGTTCGCACCACTCTGCAACCCGTTTGCACCACTCCGGAACCAGTTTGCACCACTCTGCAGCCAGTTCGCACCACTCCGCAATCAGTTTGCACCTCTCCGCAACCAGCTCGCACCACTCTGCAACCAGTTCGCACCACTTTGCAACCAGTTCCCACCACTCCGCAACCAGTTTGCATGACTCCGCAACCAGTTTGCACCTCTTCGCAACCAGTTTGCACCACTCTCCAACCAGTTTACAGCACTCTGCAACCAGTTTGCACTACTCCGCAGCCAGTTTGCGCCACTCCCCAGCCAGTTCGCACCACTCTGCAACCCGTTTGCACCACTCCGGAACCAGTTTGCACCACTCTGCAGCCAGTTCGCACCACTCCGCAATCAGTTTGCACCTCTCCGCAACCAGCTCGCACCACTCTGCAACCAGTTCGCACCACTTTGCAACCAGTTCCCACCACTCCGCAACCAGTTTGCGCCACTCCGCAACTAGTTTGCACCACTCCGCAACCGGTCTGCACCACTCCGCAACCAGGTTGCACCAGTCCGCAACCAGTTTGCACCACTCCGAAACCAGTTCGCACCTCTCTGCAACCAGCTGACACCACTCTGCAACCGGTTTGCACCACTCCGCAACCAGTTCGCACCATTACGCAACCCGTTCGCACCAATCCGCAACCCGTCCGCACTACCCCGCAACCAGTTTGCACCACTCCGCAACCTTTTCGCACCACTCTCTAACCAGTTCGCACCACTCCGCAACCAGTTCGCACCACTCCACAACCAGTTTGCACCACTCCGAAACCAGTTCACACCACTCTGCAACCAGTTGACACCACTCCGCAACCAGTTTGCACCACTCCACAACCAGTTCGCACCATTACGCAACCCGTTCGCACCAATCCGCAACCCGTCCGCACTACTCCGCAACCTGTTTGCACCACTCTGCAACCTTTTCGCACCACTCTCCAACCAGTTCGCACCACTCCGCAACCAGTTCCCACCACTCCGCAACCAGTTCGCACCACTCTGCAACTAGTTTGCACCACTCTGCAACCAGTTCGCACCACTCCACAACCAGATTGCACGACTCGGCAACCAGTTTGCACCACTCTGCAACCAGATTGCACCACTCAGCAACCAGTTTGCACCGCTCCGTAACCAGTTCACACCAATCCGCAACCAGTTTGCACCTCTTTGCAACTAGTTTGCACCACTCTGCAACCATATTGCACCACTCCGCGACCAGATTTCACCACTCGGCAACCAGTTTGCACCACTCTGCAACCAGTTTGCACCACTCAGCATCCAGTTCGCACAGCTCCGTAACCAGTTCGCACCAATCCGCAACCAGTTCGCACCACTCCGCAACCAGTTCGCACCACTCTGCAACCAGATTGCACCACTCGGCAACCAGTTTGCACCAGTCTGCAACCAGTTTGCACCACTCAGCAACCAGTTCGCACTGCTCCGTAACCAGTTTGCGCCAATCCGCAACCAGTTTGCACCTCTTTGCAACCAGATTGCACCACTCCGCAACCAGTTTGCACCACTCCGCAACCAGTTCGCACCACTCCGCAACCAGTTTGCACCACTCTGCAACCAGTTCGCAAGAGTTGTGCCAAAGTAGTGCCAGAGTTTTGCCAAAGTAGTGCCAGAGTTGTTCCAGAGTTGTGGTATATTTGTCCCAGAGTTGTTCCAGAGTTCTGCTAGAGTAGTGCCAGAGTTGTGCCAGAGTTGTGCCACAGTTGTGGCACAGTTGTGTAAGAGTTGTGCCAGAGTTGCGTCATATTTGTGCCAGAGCAGTACCAGGTTTTTGCCAGGGTTGTGCCAGAGTTGTGCCAGAGTTGTGCCAGAGTTGTGCCAGAGTTGTGCCAGAGTTGTGCCAGAGTTGTGCCAGAGTTGTGCCAGNGCACCACTCCGCAACCAGTTTGCACCACTCCTCAACCTGTTCGCACCACTATGCAACCAGTTTGCACCACTCTCCGACCAGTTCGCACCACACCGCAACCAGTTTGCACCACTCCGCAACCAGTTCGTACCACTCCACAACCAGTTTGCACCACTTGGCAAACAGTTCGCATCACTCCACAACCAGTTCGCACCACACCTCAACCAGTTTGCACCACTCCGCAACCAGTTCGCACCACTCCCCAACCAGTTTGCACCACTCTCCAACCAGTTTGCAGCACTCTGCAACCAGTTTCCACAACTCTGCAACCAATTTGCACCACTTCGCAGCCAGTTCGCACCACTCCGCGACCAGTTCACACAACTCCGCAACCAGTTCGCACTACTCCGCAACCAGTTCGCACCACTACGCAACCAGTTCGCACCACTCCGCAACCAGTTTGCATGACTCCTCAACCAGTTTGCACCACTCCGCAAGCATTTCGCACCACTCTGCAACCAGTTCGCACCACTCCGCAACCGGTTCAGAGCACTCTGCAACCACTTTGTGCCACTCCGTAACTAGTTTGCACCACTCTGCAACCAGTTCGTGCCACTCCGCTACCGGCTTGCACCACTCTGCAACCAGTTCGCACCACTCCGCAACCACTTTGCACCAAACCGCAACCAGTTCGCACCACTCGGCAACCAGTTAGCACCACTCCGCAACTAGTTCGCATCACTCCGTAGCCATTTCGTACTACTCCACAGCCAATCACGCCACTCTGCAGCCGGTTTGCACCTCTCCAAAGCCATTTTGCACCACTCTGCAACCAGTTTTCACCACTCCGCAACCAGTTCGCACCACTCCGCAACCAGTTCGCACCACTCCGTAACCAGTTCGCACCAATCCGCATCCGGTTCGCACCACTCTGCAACCAGTTCGCACCACTCCGTAACCAGTTTGCACCACTCTGCAACCAGTTTGCACTACTCCGCAGCCAGTTTGCGCCACTCCCCAGCCAGTTCGCACCACTCCGAAGCCATTTTGCACCACTCCGCAACCAGATTGCACCACTCGCAACCATTTTGCACCACTCCGCAACCAATTCGCACCACTCCGCAACCAGTTTGCTTAATTGCGCAACCAGTTCGCACCACTCCGCAACCAGTTCGCACCACTCCGAAACCAGTTCACACCACCTTGCAACCAGTTGACACCACTCCGCAACCAGTTTGCACCACTCCGCAACCAGTTTGCACCACTCCGCAACCAGTTCGCACCATTCTGCAACCAGTTCGCACCACTCCGCAACCAGTTCGCACCACTCGGCAGCCAGTTTGCACCACTCCACAACTAGTTTGCACCACTCCGCAACTAGTTTGCACCACTCGGCAACCAGTTTACACCAATCCACAATCAGTTTGCACCACTCCACAACCAGTTCGCAACACTCCGCAACCAGTTCGCACCACTCCGCACCAGTTCACACAACTCCGCAACCAGTTTGTTCCACTGCGCAACCAGTTCGCACCACTCCGGAACCAGTTGGCACCACTCCGCAACCAGTTTGCACCACTCCTCAACCAGTTCGCACCACTATGCAACCTGTTTGCACCACTCTCCGACCGGTTCGCACCACTCCACAACC
>SZWC01000279.1:270703-286666 GCA_023375785.1 Penium margaritaceum | reverse complement strand
AACCAGTTGGCACCACTCCGCAACCAGTTTGCACCACTCCTCAACCAGTTCGCACCACTATGCAACCTGTTTGCACCACTCTCCGACCGGTTCGCACCACTCCACAACCTGTTCGCACCAATCGGAAACCAGTTCGCATCACTCCACAACCAGTTGCACCACACCGCAACCACGTTGCACAACTCCGCAACCAGTTCGCACCACTCCCCAACCAGTTTGCACCACTCTCCAACCAGTTTACAGCACTCTGCAACCAGTTTCCACCACTCTGCAACCAATTTGCACCACTCCGCAGCCAGTTCGCACCACTCCGCGACCAGTTCACACAACTCCGCAACCAGTTTGCACCACTCCGCAACCAGTTCGCACCACTCTGCAACCAGTTCGCACCACTCCGCAACCAGTTNTTGTGCCAGAGTTGTGCCAGAGTTGTGCCTGAGTTGTGCCAGAATTGTGCCAGAGTTGATCCAGAGATGTGCCAGAGTTGTGCCAGTGTTGTGCCATCGTTGTGTCAGAGTTGTGCCGGAGTTGTGCCAGAGTTGTGCCAGTGTTGTGCCAGAGTTGTGCCAGAGTTGTTCCAGAGTTCTGCTATAGTTGTGCCAGAGTTTTTCCTGAGTTGTGCCAGAGTTGTGACAGGGTTATGCTAAAGTTGTGCCAGAGTTGTGGCAGAGTTGTCCCACAGTTTTGCCACAGTTATGCCAGAGTTGTGCCAGAGTCGTGCCAGAGTTGTGCCAGGGTTGTGCCAGAGTTGTGGCAGAGTTGTCCCACAGTTTTGCCACAGTTATGCCAGAGTTGTGCCAGAGTCGTGCCAGAGTTGTGCCAGGGTTGTGCTTACGTTGTTTCAGAGAAGTGCTAGAGGTGTGCCATAATTGTGCCAAAGTTGTGCAAGAGTTATGCCAGAGTTGTGCCAGAGTTGTGCCAGAGTTGTGGCATTGTTGTGCCATAGTTACGCAAGAGTTGTGCCAGAGTTGTGCCAGAGTTGCGCCAGAGTTGTGCCAGAGTTGTGCCAGAGTTGTGCCAGATTTGTGCCAGAGTTGAGCCAGAGTTGTGCCAGATTTGTGCCAGAGTTGTGCCAGAGTTGTGCCAGAGTTATGCCAGAGTTGTACTAGTGGTGTGCCAGTGTTGTGCCAGAGTTGAGCCAGAGTTGTGCCAGATTTGTGCCAGAGTTGTGCCAGAGTTGTGCCAGAGTTATGCCAGAGTTGTACTAGTGGTGTGCCAGTGTTGTGCCAGTGTTACTCCGCAGTTGTGCAAGGGTTGTGCCATAGTTGTACCAGAGTTGTGCCAGAGTTGTACCAGAGTTGTACCATACTTGTGCCAGAGGTGTGACATTGTTGTGCCAGAATTATGCCAGAGATGTGCCATAGCTGTGCCAAAGTTGTGCCAGAGTTGTGCCGGAGTTGGGCAAGGGTTGTGCCAGAGTTGTGCCAGAATTATGCTAGAGGTCTGCCATGTTTGTGCCAGAGTTGTGCTAGAGTTGTGCCAAAGTTGTTGCAGAATTGTGCCAGAGTTGTGCCAGAGTTGTGCCACAGTTTTGCCAGTGTTGTGCCAGAGTTGTGCCGGAGTTGTGCCAGCGTTGTCCCAGAGTTGTGACATAGTTGTGTCATTGTTGTGTCAGATTTGTGCCGCAGTTGTGCCAAAGGTGTCCAGGATTTGTGCCTAATTTGCGCCATAGTTGTGCCAAAGTTGTGCAATAGTTATGCCAGAGATGTGCCAGATATGTGCCAGAGTTGTGCCAGAGTTACGCCAGGGTTGTGCCAGAGTTCTGTTAAAGTCGTTCTATAAAAGTGTCAGAGTTGTGCCATAATTAAGCCAAAGTTGTGCCTGCGTTGTGCCATGTTTGTTCCAGAGTTGTGCCAGAGTTCTGCCAGAATTGTGCCAGAGTTGTGCCAAAGTTGTGCCATAGTTGTGCGAGGGTTGCTCCACTGTTGTGCCAGAGTTGTGCCAGAGTTGAGCCAGAGTTTTCCGAGAGTTGTGCGAGGTTAGTGCCATAGTTCTGCCAGAGGTATGCAAGTGTTGTGCCGGAGTTGAGCCAGATTTGTGCCAGACTGGTGCCAGAGTTCTACCAGAGTTGTGCCAGAGGTGTAACAGAGATGTGCCAGAGTTGTGCTAGAGTTGTGCCAGAGTGTGTCAGAGTTGTGCCAGAGTTATGCCAGAGTGGTGCCAGTAATGTGCAAGAGTTGTGCTTGAGTTTTGCCAGAGTTGTTCCAGAGTTGTGCCAGAGTTGTGTCAGGCTTCTACCAGAGTTGTGCCAGAGTTGTGCCAAAGTCGTGCTATAGTTGTGCCAGAGTTGTGCAAGAGTTGTGCCTGAGTTGTGCCAGAGTTCTACCAGAGTTGTGCCAGATTTGTGGCAGAGTTGTGCCAGAGTTGTACCAGAGTTGTGCCAGACTTCTGCCAGAGTTGTGCCAGATATGTGCCAATGTTTTGCCAGAGTTGTGCCAGCTTTGTACCAGAGTTGTGCCTCAGTTGTGGGAGATTTGTGCCATTATTGAGCCAGAGTTGTCCCAGATTAGTGCCAGAGTTCTACCAGAGTTCTGCTACAGTGGTACCAAAGTTGTTCCAGAGTTGTGCCAAAGTTGTGCCAGAGTTGTCCAAGAGTTGTGCCATGGTTGTGCCAGTGTTGTGCCAGAGTGGTGCCATAGTTGTGCCAAAGTTGTGCCAGTGTTGTGCCAGAGTTGTACCAGAGTTGTGCCAGAGTTCTGCTTGAGTTGTGCCAGAGTTTTACTAGAGGTGTGCTGGTGTTGTGCCAGAGTTGTGCCAGAATTTTGCCAGAGTTGTGCCAGGGTTGTGCCAGAGTTGTGCTAGAGTTGTGCCAGAGTTGTGCCAGAGTTGTGCCGGAGCTGTCCCAGGGTTGTGCCATAGTTGTGCCATAGTTGTGCCAGAGTTGTGCCACAGTTGTGCCAAAGCTGTCCCAGATTTGTGCCCAATTTCTGCAAGAGTTGTGCTAGAGCTGTGCCAGGGTTGTGCCATAGTTTTGCCAGAGGTGTGCCAGAGTTGTGCCAGAGTTGTGCCAGAGTTGTGCCACAGTTGTGCCGGAGTTGTGCCAGAAATGTGCCAGAGTTGTGCCAGAGTTGTGCCAGGGTTGTGCCAGAGTTGTGCCATGGTTGTGCCAAAGCTGGGCCAGAGGTAAGCCATAGTTGTGCCAGAAATGTGCCAGAGTTGTGCCATAGTTGTGCCAAAGTTGTACCAGAGTTATGCCACAGTATTGTTCCAGAATTGTGCCAGAGTTGTGCCAGAGTCGTGCCAGAGTCGTGCCAGAGTCGTGAGAGAGTTGTGCCAGAGTTGTGCCGGAGTTGTGGCAGAGTTGTGCCAGAATTGGGCCAAGGCTGTGCCATAATTTTGCCAGAGTTGTACCAGAGTTGTGCCATAGTTGTCACATAGTTGTGTCAAAGTTGTGCCAAAATTTTGCCAAAGTTGTGCGTAAGTTGTGTCAGAATTGTGCCAGAGTTCTGCCAGAGTTGTGCCAGAGTTGTGCCAGATTTGTGCCAGAGTTGTGCTCGAGTTGTGCCAGAATTGTGCCAGAGTTGTTTCAGCGTTCTGCTAGAGTTGTGCCAGAGTTGTTCCAGAGTTTTGCAAAAGTTGTACCAAAGCTGTGCCATAGTTGTGCCAAATTTTGTAAGAGTCATGCCAGAGTTGTGCCAGAGTTGTGCTAAAGTTGTTTCAGAGAAGTACTAATGGTGTACCAGAATTGTGCCAAAGCTGTGCAAGAGTTGTGCCAGAGTTGTGACAGAGTTGTGGCAGGGTTGTGCCATTTTTGTGCCATAGTTGCACGGGAGTTGTGCCAGAATCGTGCCAGAGTTGTGCCAGAGTTGTGCCATTGTTGTGCCAGAGTTGTGCCAGAGTTGTGCCAGAGTTGTGCCAAAGTTGTGCCAGAGTTATGCCAGAGTTGTTTAGAGGTGTGCCAGTGTTGTGCCAGTGTTGTGCCGCAGTTGTGCAAGGGTTGTGCCATAGTTGTACCAGAGGTGTGCCCGAGTTGTACCAGGGTTGTGCCAGAGATGTGCAATATTTGTGCCAGAGTCATGCCAGAGTTGTGCCAGAATTATACCAGAGTTGTAACACAGTTGTGGCACAGTTGTGCCAGAGTTGTGCCGGAGTTGGGCAAGGGTTGTGCCAGAGTTGTGCCAGAGTTGTGCCAGAGTTCTGCCAAATTTGTGCCAGATATGTGCTAGAGTTTTGCCAAAGTTGTTGCAGAGTTGTGCAAGAGTTGTGCCAAAGTAGTGCCAGAGTTGTTCCAGAGTTGTGCCAGAGTTGTACCAGAGTTGTGCTAGAGTTGTGCCACAGTAGTGCCAGAGTTGTGCCACAGTAGTGTCAGAGTTGTGCCAGAGTTGTGCCAGAGTTGTGCCAAAGTTGTGCCAGAGTTGTGCTAGAGTTGTGCCAGAGTTGTTGCAGAGTTGTGCCAGAGTTGTGCCAAAGTTGTGCCAGAGTTGTGCTAGAGTTGTGCCAGAGTTGTTGCAGAGTTGTGCAAGAGTTGTGCCAAAGTAGTGCCAGAGTTGTTCCAGAGTTGTGCCAGAGTTGTACCAGAGTTGTGCTAGAGTTGTGCCACAGTAGTGCCAGAGTTGTGCCACAGTAGTGTCTGAGTTGTGCCAGAGTTGTGCCAGAGATGTGCCATATTTGTGCCAGAGTTGTGCCACAGTTTTGCCAGAGCTGTTCCAGAGATGTGCCAGATTTGTGCCAAAATTGTGCCAGAGTTATGCCAGGTTTGTGCCAGAGTTGTGCCAGAGTTGTGCCAGAGCTCTTCCAGAGTTGTACAGAGTTGTGCGAGAGTTGTGCCAAATTTATGCCAGCGTTGTACCAGAGTTTTGCAAGAGTTCTGCCTGAGTTGTTCCAGAGTTGTGCCATAATTGTGCCAGAGATGTGCCAGAGCTATAAAAGAGTTGTGCCAGAGTTGTGCCAGAGATTTGCCAGAGTTAAGCCAGAGTTGTGCCAGAGTTGTGCCATATTTGTGCAGGAGTTGTGCCCGAGTTTTGCCAGAGTTCTGCCATAGTTGTGCCACTCTTGTGCCAGAGTTCTGCCCTAGTTGTGCCATTGTTGTTCCAGAGTTACGCCAGAGATATTCCATAGTTGTGCCAGAGTTGTGCCAGTGTTGTGCCAGATTTCTTCTATAGCTGTGCCAGAGGTGTCATAGAGTTGTGCCAGAGCTGTCCCAGAGTTGTGCCAGAGTGGTGCCAGGGTTGTGCCATACTTGTGCCAAAGATGTGTCAGAGTTTTGCCAAATTTGTGTCAAAGTCTTGCCTGAGTTGTGCCAGATTTCTGCCACAGTTGTGCAAGGGTTTTGCTAAAGTTGTGCCGGAGTTGTGCCAGAGTTGTGCCTGAGGTGTGCCAGAGTTGTGCCAGAGTTGTGCCAGGGTTGTGCCATAGTTGTGCCAGAGGTGTGCAAGAGTTGTGCCAGAGTTGTGCCAGAGTTGTGCCAGAGTTGTGCCAGGGTTGTGCCATAGTTGTGCCAGAGGTGTGCAAGAGTTGTGCCAGAGTTGTGCCAGAGTTGTGCCAGTGTTGTGCCAGAGTTGTGCCAGAGTTGTGCATGAAATGTGCCAGAGATGTGCCAGTGTTGTGCCAGGGTTGTGCCGTTGTTGGAACACAGTTGTGCCAGAGTTGGGCCAGAGTTTTGCCAGAGTTGTGCCAGAGTTGTGCCAAAGTTGTGCCGGAGTTAAGCTAGAGTTGTACAAGAGTTGTTGCAGAGTTTTGCAAGAGCTGTGCCAAAGTAGTGCCAGTGTTGTTCCAGAGTTGTGCCAGAGTTGTGCCAAAGTTGTGCCAGAGTTGTGCTAGAGTTGTGCCAGAGTAGTGCCAGAGTTGTGCCAGAGTTGTGCCAGAGTTGTGCTAGAGTTGTGCCAGAGTTGTGCCAGAGTTGTGCCAGAGCTGTGCCAGAGTTGTGCTAGAGTTGTGCCAGAGTTGTGCCAGAGTTATCCCACAGTTGTACCACAGTTGTGCCAGAGTTGTGCCAGAGTCATGCCAGAGTTGTGCCAGAGTTGTGCTAGAGTTGTTCCAGAGAAGTGCTAGAGGTGTGCCAGAACTGTGCCAACGTTGTGCAAGAGTTGTGCGAGAGTTGTGCCAGAGTTGTACCAGTGTTGTACCATAGTTACGCCAGAGTTGTGCCAGAATTGTGCCAGAATTGTGCCAGAGTTGTGCCAGAGTTGTGCCAGAGCTGTGCCAGAGTTGTGCTAGAGTTGTGCCAGAGTTGTTCCAGAGTTGTGCAAGAGTTGTGCCAAAGCTGTGCTAGAGTTGTTCCATAGTTGTGCCATAGTTGTGCCAGAGTTGTGCTAGAGTTGTGCCAAAGTTGTGCCAGAGTTATCCCAGAGTTGTACCACAGTTGTGCCAGAGTTGTGCCAGAGTCATGCCAGAGTTGTGCCAGAGTTGTGCTAGAGTTGTTCCAGAGAAGTGCTAGAGGTGTGCCAGAACTGTGCCAACGTTGTGCAAGAGTTGTGCGAGAGTTGTGCCAGAGTTGTACCAGTGTTGTACCATAGTTACGCCAGAGTTGTGCCAGAATTGTGCCAGAATTGTGCCAGAGTTGTGCCAGAGTTGTGCCAGAGCTGTGCCAGAGTTGTGCTAGAGTTGTGCCAGAGTTGTTCCAGAGTTGTGCAAGAGTTGTGCCAAAGCTGTGCTAGAGTTGTTCCATAGTTGTGCCATAGTTGTGCCAGAGTTGTGCTAGAGTTGTGCCAAAGTTGTGCCAGAGTTATCCCACAGTTGTACCACAGTTGTGCCAGAGTTGTGCCAGAGTCATGCCAGAGTTGTGCCAGAGTTGTGCTAGAGTTGTTCCAGAGAAGTGCTAGAGGTGTGCCAGAACTGTGCCAACGTTGTGCAAGAGTTGTGCGAGAGTTGTGCCAGAGTTGTACCAGTGTTGTACCATAGTTACGCCAGAGTTGTGCCAGAGTTGTGCCAGAGTTGTGCCAGAGTTGTGCCAAAGTTGTGCCAGAGTTATGCTAGAGTTGTACTAGAGGTGTGCCAGTGTTGTGCCAGTGTTGTGCTGCAGTTGTGCAATGGTTGTGCAATAGTTGTACCAGAGTTGTGCCAGAGTTGTGCCAGAGATGTGCCACAGTTGTGCCAGAGTTGTGCAAGAGTTGTGCCAGAATTATGCCAGAGTTGTGCCAGAGTTGTGCTGGAGTTGGGCAAGGGTTGTGCCAGAGTTGTGCCAGAGTTGTGCCAGAGTTATGCCAGAGTTCTGCCAAATTTGTGCTAGAGTTGTGCTTGATTTTTGCTAAAGTTGTTGAAGAGTTGTGCAAGAGTTGTGCCAAAGTAGTGCCAGAGTTGTTCCAGAGTTGTGCAAGAGTTGTGCCAGAGTTCTACCAGAGTTGTGCCAGAGTTGCGCCAGAGACGTGCCTGAGTTATACCAGAGTTGTGCCAGAGTTGTGCCAGAGTCGTGCCAGAGTTAAGCCAGAGTTGAGCCAGAGTTGTGCCAGAGTTGTGCCAAATTTGTACAAAAGTTGTGCCCTAGTTGTGCCAGAGTTCTGCCATAGTTGTGCCACTGTTGTGCCAGAGTTCTGCTCTAGTTGTTCCAGAGTTACGCCAGAGATATGCCATAGTTCTGCCAGAGTTGTGCCAGTGTTGTGCCAGATTTCTTCTATAGTTACGCCACAGGTGTGCTAGAGTTGTGCCAGAGTTGTGCCAGAGTTGTGTCCGTCTTGTGGAAGAGTTGTGCCAGAGTTGTCCTATAGTTGTGCCAGAGTTGTGCCAGGGTTGTGCCAGAGTTGTGCTAGAGTTGTGCCAGAGTTGTGCCAGAGTTGTGCTAGAGTTGTGCCAGAGTGGGTCCAGAGTTGTGCAAGAGTTGTGCCAAGCTGTGCCAGAGTTGATCCAGAGTTGTACCAGAGTTGTGCCAGGGTTGTGCTAGAGTTGTGCAAGATTGTTCCAGAGTTGTGGCACTGTTGTGCCACAGTTGTGCAATAGTTGTGCCCAGGGTTGTGCCAGAGTCATGCCAGAGTTTTGCCAAAGGTGTGCTAGAGTTGTTCCAGAGACGTGCCTGAGGTGTACCAAAGTTTTGCCAGAGTTGTGCAATAGTTCTGCCAGAGTTTTGCCTGACTTGTGCCAGAGTTGTGGCAGAGTTGTGCCAGAGTTGTGCAAGTGCTGTACCGGAGTTGAGCCAGAGTTGCGTTAGAGGTTTGCCAGAGTTTTTCTAGAGTTGTGCCAGAGTTGTGCCATGTTTTTGCCAGAGTTTTGCCAGAGTTGTGCAATAGTTGTGCCAAAGTTGTGCCAGAGTTGTGCCAGAGTTTTCCCAGAATTGTGCCTGAGTTGTGCCAGAGTTGTGCCAGAGTCTTGCCAGAGTTGTGCAAGAGTTGTGCCAGAGTTGTTCAACTGTTGTGCCAGAGTCGTGCCAGAGTTGTGCCAGAGTTGTGCCAGAGTTGTCCCAGAATCATGCCAGATTTGTGCCAGAGTTGTGCCAGAGTTGTGCAAGTTTTGTTCCATAGGTGTGCCATAGTTGATCCAGAGTTGTTCAAAACATATCCCAGAGTTGTGCCAGACTTGTGACAGAGTTGTAGCAGAGTTGCTCCAGAGTTGTGCCAGCGTTGTGCCAGAGTTGTGCCAGAGCTGTGCCAAAGTAGTGCCAGAGTTGCGCCAGAGCTGTGCCAGATGTGTGCCAGGGTTGTGCCAGAGTTGTGCCAGAGATGTGCCAGAGTTGTTCCAGAGTTGTGCCATAGTTGTGCCAGAGTTGTGCCAGAGTTGTGCCAGAGTGGTGTCAGAGTTGTGCCAGGTTTATTCCAGAGTTGTGCCATAGTTGTGCAATTATTGTGCCAGAGTTGTGCTAGGGTTGTGCCAGATTTATGCCAGAGTTGTACCAGAGTTGTGCCAAACGTCTGCCAAATTTGTGCCAGAGATGTGCCACAGTTGTGCCAGAGTTGTGCCATAGTTGTGCCAGAGTTGTGCCAGAGTTGTGCTTGAGTTGTTCCACTGTTGTGCCATGGTTGTGCCAGATTTCTCCCAGAATTGTGCCAGATTTGTGCCAGGTTTGTGCCAGAGTTGTGCCAGAGTTGTGCTAGAGGTTTGGCAGAGTTTTGCCAGAGTTGTGCCAGAGTTGTGCCAGAGTTGTGCCAGAGTTGTGCCAGAGTTGTGCCAGAGTTGTGCCAGAGTTGTGCCAGAGTTGTGCCAGATTTGTGCCAGAGCTGGGCCAGAGTTGTGCCAGATTTGTGCCATATTTGTGCCAGAGTTGTGCCAGAGTTCTGCCAGAGTTGTGCCAGAGTTGTGACAGAGTTGGGCCATAGTTGTGCCAATGTTGTGCTCGAGTTGTGCCAAAGTTGTGCCAAAGCTGTGCCAGAGTTGTGCTACAGTTGTGCCATAATTTTTCCAGAGTTGTGCAAGAGTTATGCAAAAGCAGTGCCAGAGTTTTTCCAGAGTTGTGCCATAGTTGTGCCAGAGTTAAGCCAGAGTTGAGCTAGGGTTCAGCCAGAGTTGTGCCAGAGCTGTTGTTAGGCAAACGTTTGCCGCAGATCCGTGAGGAGGCCAGTACGCGGAAAAGAAACCGGGGTATGATCGAAGCCGCGCAAAGGACGCTGGCTCTCGCGGTATGAGGGGTCAAGCATGGGGTAGCGCGGAGTGCAACGGCAGCGCGGATTGGTCACACAGGGGGAGACTGCCGCAGGTGGACATTGTCATCTGGGGCGGCCGCCCCCGGCCATAGCAAGCACTTGTGGTGGAAGCGGCAAAAAGAGCAGGATGGAGCTGCGGGGGAGGGGGGGGGGTGGGAGGCGTGGGAAAGGAACGAAGGACAACCCGTGGAAAGGGAAGCAATCATGGAGCAAATCAAGCAAGAGACAGGCAGGATAGCTGGCAGACAAGATAATCAGGGAGCAACGACCAATCAGCATAGAAATCGACGCATCAATCGCGGAGAGCACCTGAGAACGCACCGCGGAAGAAGATTCAAGGAAGAACACAAGAACCGAGTGTGCAAGCCGCGGATGAAGAAGAAATTTTAGGAATAAGGATGAGGTTCCCCAAGTGTGAGGACGAGACCCGTCGTGCGTAGCCACACCGCGTGGAGTCCAAGTAAGGGGAAAGAGGATGATGCGAGAGGATGAGACCGCCAGCGTGTAGACACGCGTTGCTGAGTCCCAACTAGATAAGGCGTAGACAGTAGTAGCACAAGTTGTCTTCCAGTCCTGATTGCTCTCGACTGAAATCTCAGCCAGACCATGTACTCTTACCGCTGCCAATCAAATACATTTTCCGCTCCCACCTGCACTCTTCCTATTCCGCACCCCTGCCTTGAGTTACCTCTGATGCCATAGCCGTGAAATGTGGGTTCAAGTACGAGAGGTGCCAAAAGCCGAGTTGAAGTAAGCTGCCGGTGGTGTCCTTGCCTGCACACGGCCGCGGAACAAGGTTCCGCGGAGAGGAACCAGAAGCCACGAGGTGGCGGCTCACGAGTGGCATGAAGTGGACCGCGGAGTGTTACTTGCCGGTGAGGATCTCACGTATTAGCTCACATCTGCAATACGTAGAATTCCTAGTTGCTGAGGGTTAGTATTGTAGGGCCAAGCAAGCCCCAATCTAGCAGTAGGTGTTGTGGTCGTGCACAATCCGCGGATAAGCGTGGAACCAAGCAGGCGCAGAGAAAGTAGAGAACGTGGCAAATTTGGGGGTATCATTGTTATGTTGCGGTGAGCGTGGTCAGTTCCTCGCTCTTTGCTTAGCGGAACTGCACGTATCCTTCACATCAGTCGTTGATGTCGGCGGCAGGCTTTGTGCATCAGGATTTCAGACGGCAACAGCAGCAGTCATCCATGCGGTGCTTCCTACCGTGCCGAGCCATCACCTACGCAGGCAACCAGGACTCTTCTCATGTGCTGTCCCGAACCCCAATCAGCTCCTCACCCGGCTCTGATCCGCTCGTTCAACGCCGTCGGGTGACTAAGTGGCTGGAGCAGCTACACTGGCGTCGTATCATGGACGCCTTGTGTGAATGTGTGGAAGTGGATACCATCTCCAGCCATGGCAGCCGCGGACCCAGCCAGTCCCAGCACTAATCAGAGAGGCAAGAGGATGTGGTCATGGCGCCGCCGTGGTTTTCCGATGCCCCACCATCGTCAAAGCAATGCTCTGCTGGTGGAGAACTTGAAGTCTACCGCGGACTGGTCTACCAACGTTGTGGCAGGGAACAGCCAACAACAGCGGCCAACCCACTGCTACAGCACTCATCACCCATGATGCATCCGCTGCCGGAGGTGGTGGAACTCGGGGAGCAACATGGATCTCAGGAACACTCCACGCTGGGCGAGCAGCTGCTAGGGGCCCAACAGCAGCCGCATGTGAACACCATCCAAGCGGAGAGTACCATTTCTGCGTAGGATGGGCAGCTAGGGATGGACCTGCCACCACAGTTTGTCGGACCAGAGCAAGTGGATGGACGGGCACAAACCCCGGCACTGGGTCTTCAGCAGACGCCGATGCACCCGCAGCAAGAGAACCTGGAAACCACTAAGGCTGCACACCAAATCCTAGGATCCGGGGATCCTATCCGGGAATCCGGATCCGGATCCGGATCCGGGGATCCGGATCCTTTATCAAGATTCGATCCGGGATCCGGGGATCTTTTAACATAAAAAAGAGGGGAAAACGGGGTTAGGAGTAAAACATGTAAGGGATTATCCTTGGTCAGCCTATAGGATCCGGAAAAGATTCGGGAATCCATAGGATCCGGGGATCTTTTCTTGGATCCGAGGATCCAAATCCATCCTAGGATCCGGAACCGGGGATCAGGATCCAACCTGAGATCCGGGAATCATACCCGGTGTGCACCCTTAGAAACCACACAAGCGGGACCATCGACACCCTCTCTGGCCAAAGGTTCCGTGCAACCAACGAATCAGCAGCAGTATCCCTAGATACCATTGTCCCCCGGAACGATGCCGGTGGGAGCTGCAGTCCTCTCAGCGGCAGGAAGGACCCAGTCACCTATGTATCAGCCACCACCAAATTGAGGAGCAGTGCAGGCGGGGACGATGCCGCAGCCACCTGCGACAGGGTACCTAGTAATAAGTGCACCACCATAGCAGATGAGCACACCACAGGCACTGATGGGTACCGCGCCGGCTGGAGCCATGATGCCCATGATGGGCATGAAGCAGACCATCTACCAGACCTAGCAGGTGACGGCACCGGCAAAGGTAGGAACCGCCATACAGCACCCCATGATGGCACCGCATCCACCACACAGGATGCAACCCTTTCGGAGCACCGTCCAAGGGAGTGCTTTGACTCAGCCTCGTGGAGTCCAGCCACTGATGCATCAACGGCAGCTACATGGAGGTATAATGTCGATCCACCCCTCAGCGACAGTGTCGCATCCGTGGCCAACTCCGCAACAGCAACTGATGAGCACCACGCAAGTAGGAGTGAGTCAACAGCCACTCGCGCAAGGCATGCAGCCACCACTGCCCCAAGGGGTACCGCCACCATCCCAGTACTCCGCCAAAGCCTTTCAGCAGCTTCATCCGCTACAGCTGAGTGGAACCGTACCAGCCAGTGTGACTCCTAATGTGCTACCACTGACGTCGCAACTTTTGCCGGTGCCACAAAGTCACCCACACCCACCACTGCCGCAGATGATGGGAGGCCAACACGCTGTAGGGACAACGGCTCATCCGTCCCTGGTGGCACCAGCCGCAATTGCCGGTGCTGTTGCAGTCCCCACCACATAGACTTATTGGATTCCTCAGTCGACGAGACCGCAGATCCAGGGACATCCGACCCCGCGCCTTGGGATGACGTGCTACACCGCACCCTACACCACCTCACTACCAGCTCCCTCTTGGTACATGCACTAGCCGCACGCGCATCTAGGCTCCCACATGCCCGCAGGACAACCTTCGGTGCAAACCCACCATGCTGGATACTCCGCGACCCAGCCTGCTAATCTTCACCATCCAGCTTCTGTCACTGCGTTGATGACTATCCGTAGTACTGTACCTCAACTATAGTACATCCGCTCCAAACCTGCAAATCTATTGCGGCTGGACACCTTCAAGGGCGCCCTTGAGGAGGATCCCAAGATCTGGCTGAAGTAAGTTACTCTCTACGCCAGTATTGGCCGGATCCCACCTGACCTATGCCTTGCCACCGTGGAACTTCACCTCCAAGGAGCTGCGGCTGACTGGTACAATGCTCGTGCATCCTTTCCATCCTTTGAGGACTTCGGCAACACTCTCATTGAACGCTTCAAGCACCTGACAAAAGAGGAGGCCCTGCGGAAGATTGAAAAGGACGTAATGCACAAGGACAACGACATTTGCATATTCCTGGATCAGTTCCTCACATGGGCTTTCGTGCCCCAAAAACCGCAAGGAGAAGGCGTTCTGCTGTAGGTTCTCCTACAGAATCTGATCCACGTGCCCCCTGACGAGGTCAACGGTCGCATGATTGCTGACCACTACCACTCTCTCCAGAAAGCGGTGCAAGACGCTATGGACATATGATACCCCCAATTTTTCCGCGTTCTTATTCTTCTCCGCGGATGATCTGACTCCGCGCCGATCCGCGGAACACACCTTCTACCGCTACTGCCTACCTCTTAATCGAAGAAACAGCGACCCTTATCCGCGGGTTACAACCTTGGAGTCTCGGCGCAGATGCCTCACCGGTGAGTGACGCTCCGCGGTCCACTTCTTGCCACACGGAAGTCCACCACCTCGTGGCGTCCGACTCCTCTCCGCGGAAGCCTCGTTCCGCGGACGTGTGCAAGCAAGGGAACGCCGGCAGCTTCCTTCACTCGGACTCTTGGTTCTTTACGCACTAAACTCTTAGATCCGCGGAGCACCCTCCGCGGGGAATGTAGAGTTGGAGAGCAGAGGGCGGGACACGGGAAAAGAGAACAGGCAAAGGACTTTTGTAAAGCTGATTGCGGAGTACACAGAATGCTCTCGAATGCAAGCAAGTCTGAGTTGCACTTGTTCTACTGCCAGTCAGGCCCCTTTTCTACTTGGGACTCCGCACAGTGTAACTATACACTGCGGGTCTCATCCCTCACACTGTCCTACTTCCTTTATTTGGACTCCTCGCGGTGCGGCTACGCACCGCGGGTCTTGTCCTCACACACACACACTATCTTCTACTGGTCACTTTTCCTCATCCGCGGCTCGTGCACGCGGTTCTTTGTGTTCTTCCTTGAATCTTCCACCTCCGCGATGTGCTTTCCCCTCCTGGATTGTCGCTGTCAGTCTTGTGTTCTGATTGGTCGCGCTCCTGCCACCGTTCTCCTGTCGCTTGATTTTGGTCGGCGGATGTCTTGCACGTCCGATGTTCCAGCTTCCTTCTCTTCCTTCCATCACTCGGCTTCTGTTCCCTTTCCACCGCNATCTTTCCCGCCGGGCCATCCTTCCCGCTACCGCCTCCGGATTCCACGCCACCCCATGCTCTACCGCAACCTTGGTGCGGGAGCCAGCTTTCCACGCGTGTCTTTACGTGCTTGTTCCTCTTGGCAGGGTCTGATCCGCGGATCGACCGATCCGCGGAGCTGGCCTTCCGCGGTTACATCACTTTTCCGCGGAGCTGCGGTGGATTTTCGCCTGACACTGATGCCCCCAACCCCCCTTTTCTCAAGACTCTGTCCCAGAGTCTCGCCCGCGCAACAGGCGCGTGAACTTCCCTTGCGGTCCTGGCCACTGCCGGTGTTGGCAGGGACGGCAGTATGTTTCCACCTCCCCGCCCTCTCGTTGGTACTTCGTAGAACATTCCTGATGCACGTACAGCTGGCATCCCTCACACCGAGCCCCTGCGGTGATGTCTCCCGCTCCCAATCTCCTTTTGCAGGTTGAGCAGTGTGGGATCCGCTCATATGTCCTGCAGCTGGTGCAGCGGTACACCATGTGTCCCTCCTCACTCCTTCCGACCCCTGTGGCGCATTGCGCATGGGCCCATCCTCCGCAGTGTTCACAGTGACATGCCATCCCCGTGACAATCCCTCCACATCCATCTCCGGAGCATCGCAATCCGGAGTTCTTCGTTCCCCAGTCCTCTTTTCGGGATTGAGCGAGGCATCGGTGTCAGGTCCACACCCCTTCCTTAACTCTCTTTCCGCATCTCAGGTGACACATCCTCAAGCACATACCACACCCTTTCCCGAACTCCGCCATCCCTTCCTGACAGGCAGCGCATGCAGGCTCTCGGGTTTCCGCGGTAAAGCTGAGGTAGGAGTCTGTCTCCAGGAGCTCGTTGCCCACGCATTGGTGACATTGGCCCTTCCAAGCGGAGTTGAGCGTCACTAGGCATCCGCGGTGAGCGGACCTCATGCAAGCAACGCACTTTTCCTCATCCTGTACCGTCTTCAGGCAAGTGGGACATGCCGCAGATTGATCCCTTCGCCCTTCCGCTTCCTCTTCTTCTGACTCTTCCTCTTCCCCGTCTTCGTTCACTCGGGGTGCCTTACGGATTCCTCGCCGCCTTTCAATCTCCTCCCTGCACCTTCTGCACACCGCAGCCCCACTTCGCCCTCCGCGCTTGTCACGAGGCGGCACCAGGCAACCAGTACAGATCTGGCGGTGGCATCCACCACAATCCTGCACTTCCACTCCCCACCATTGGCCGCACTGAGCACACCTCCTCTCCTCCATTTCCTTCTGCCTCCTTTCTTCTGCCGCGACACGTCCTTCCGCTTGCCACTGTCTCATCGTAGCCCCAGATACTGTGCGCGGACCTCTCCGTTTCTCACTGGGCCCCTCCTCTTCTTCCTCCTCCTCCTCTTCCTCTGGGTCCCACCTTCCGCGGGGTGGTGCTCCCCCGGCACCGGGTCCCGCTCCTTCCTCCTGTCGCTTTTTCACAGCTTCCTCCTCAGCCGCCTCTCTCAGGCATCGCAAGCAGGTGCGGTTTATTCCGATGCAAGTCTTAGAGGCCCCGCCGGCGTGTTGATGCGCGGGCTTCCCGCATACCCGGCACACCACTTTTTAAGGCTGCACACCAAATCCTAGGATTCGTGAATAAGATTCGTGAACCCAGAAAAAGATTCGGATTCGGGGATCCAAATCCTTCATGAGGATTCGATTCGGGATT
>SZWC01000279.1:256840-270662 GCA_023375785.1 Penium margaritaceum | reverse complement strand
AGATTCGTGAATCTTACGGATTCGCGAATCCAGATTCGGATTCGTGAATCAAAGCCAAACCTGGATTCGGATTCGTGAATCCGAATCCAATCTGGGATCCGGGAATCTTACCCGGTGTGCACCCTTACCACTTTTAGTCGTGGCTCAGCGGGGAGACTTTCCCCGCACCACACACATGGGCCAGTGTAGGTAGCCAGGGTCTTGGGGCTCATTGGTACCCCGGTCCGCGATGGCGTTTCCCGGGATGGTTGCTGGGTTTCTCCTGCCGGGGTCTGACGTTCGGGCACGCCTGCAGGTTCCCTCTTCGTCCGCTCCCGCTGTCCCTTCCGTTCCGGCTGCTGCTCCCGCCTCGGCTGCTCTTGTCGTGGTTCCCTCCTTACCTCCTCCGCGGCCAGTTCGCGGACATCAGATTCCTCCTCCTCCACCTCCTCAGGTTCCTGACTCCACTCTTGCTCCTGTTGTGTTACTCGTTCTTCACAAATGTCCAGTAACTCCTCCGCTCTCCACCCCCACGAGCCCTTCCGCTGTCCCAGGGGCGGTAGACGACTTCCTGTCCCTGGGATGTGCGTTTGCCATGCCGACGGTAGTAGCACGAACTCCGTGGCCGGGTAGCTGCGGTCGCTGAATCCTTCCGGTCCCTCCAACCATACCTTCCCTGCTTCAACGTTGGCCACGCGGTACACCTCCGGTGGCTCTCCCGCTTCTCGTCCCGCATTGGGGAAGGGGCGGCGATACACCAAGTGGCCTTCTTCGATGGGCCCATGGTTCAGCCGTCGGTTGGCCGCGTCACATCCGCGCCATGCAGCAACAGAACCCCTCAGCCTTGCTTCCGCTCGCATTGCCCTCGTTCTCTCACAGCGCTCTTGAAACCATTCCGCGACTTCCCTGTCTTCCTCCTCCACCGAACGCTTCCCTTGTTCCTCCGGGGCAAGTGGCAGCCTCAACGGTTTCTGAGGCAACCCCATTGTTGCTCGCGGTGGTTGGCCGAAAAGCAGCATGTGAGGTGAGAAGGAGGTTGCGCGACTAGGTGTTATGTTGATGAAGTACGCCGTCTTCTTCAGCTTCTCCGCCCAGCTGCTACCCTCCGCGGTGGCCACTGCTCGCTCCAATATTTCATGCACCCGCTCCACTTGTCCCTGGGACTCTGGTCTATACCGCNAAAAGCAGCATGTGAGGTGAGAAGGAGGTTGCGCGACTAGGTGTTATGTTGATGAAGTACGCCGTCTTCTTCAGCTTCTCCGCCCAGCTGCTACCCTCCGCGGTGGCCACTGCTCGCTCCAATATTTCATGCACCCGCTCCACTTGTCCCTGGGACTCTGGTCTATACCGCTCGGAGTGCACGTGGCGGACCCCCCATTCCTCCAGCTCCTCTCTGAAGGCCCCCATGAATTCGGTGCCGTTGTCGCTGTGTACCACGCTGCATCCACCAAAACGGTAGAAGATTTCCTCGCGGATGAACTTTGCTGCGGTGGCAGAGCTTTTATTGGGCACGGCGCGGACCCAGAGGTACTTCGTGAAGTGGTCTACCGCTGCAATCCAATATCGGTTCCCTTGGTCGCGATGCGCGCGAGGGCCGTGGAAGTCGATGATGATTTTCTCCAGCGGTTCACCGATGGGGGAGGGTTGAAACAGAGGCTGGTCTCGTGGTGTTGTCTTCCGCGCGCGCTCACAGGGAGCGCAGTGCTGCACCACCTCTTTAATGAGGGCCACCAGGTTAGGCACATGGACAATGGGTGCTAGTCGGTCCTTTAGTGCCTGTATGCCGGTGTGATGATGACGGTGGTAGGCCTCCACCACCGCTTTCTGAAGTGTGGGCGGAGGTACCCACAGGACCCGCGGAGTCACTTTCCAGAGGCGCCCCTCTTCCCATGCGTAGTGCTCACACAGACGGGCCAGGTCATCCTTCTTCCTTTGATCGAATTCCACACCCAGCCGTGTCTCAAGATCCGCGTACACCTTTTGCGCCTCTACCTTCTGCTGTTCCTTGCTGCTTGCGCGGAGGAGGATATGGGCGGTCTGCCAAATCCGCCAATCCTGCGTCTCCATTGGTCCCTTTCTTCCCGCTTTCTTTGCTCCTGCTTCCCCCGGCTTTCGCTTTGTCTCCGGCACTCGCGCTGGTAGTCCGCGGGCTCGCCTCGCCTCCTGCTCCGCCTTCATGACCTCGAACTTCCTGCGGTTATCTTCATCATAGACTAGCGGCTCCCTGTCCCACGAGTCAGGAGCAGGGAACAGCCGCAGGATCCCCACCGCCCGCAGTTCTCCTTCATCCCACTGGTCGCGTAGTCTAGTCTCAGTGGGTCCTCCCAGCCGTTTGCCTTGTCCGCCAGCGCGGTGCAACTCGATCACCTCCTCCTTTCTCTGCGGAGCTACCCCTGGAGCTCGCAACAGCCCCTGGCTCCGTGTGAGGGGCTGCTCCTCCTCCGACTCTCCCGGTGATTCACTGATCTCGGAAACCACCATCACTGTTACTTCCTTTTGCCCCCGTTCCTGTTGTTCTGCCCCTTCGCGGACATCCGTCCTAGCTGCCTTTCCCAGAGCAAGGCGCAGCGGGAGCGGCACCATTTCCGCGGGCATGTTGACCTTGCGGAAGACTGCCATCAGGAGCTCTGCTGCTTGCGCGGCCTCCCGCTGAGCTTGCGCCAGTTGTTCGGGGGTGACGCTGGAGCCCTCGTGCGTTCGAGGATGTTTCCTTGGTTCTGCGGCCGCTATTTCTCCTGTCTTCCTGTTTCCCTTTGAGGCGGGAGTGGTTTCCCCCGGGGTGGTCTGCTCCGGGTCCTTGTTCCGGCTGTCGTCAGTTGCGGTTGCCGCCTCTCTGGTCTGGCTGGCTGTTTCCGTGGCTCTCTTCACCACCGCCGCCACTCGGGTCTTTAGTTGTGCTTTTCGCCGGAGGATGCTGGGAGACATCTCTGGGGGGTGGGGCCTAGTCTTGTGTTTTTTTGCCGTCGGATCTGCCCCTTCCACGGCTGCATGCTTCTTTGCTTTTGTCGCACCTCTTACTGTCCCTGCCGCTACACTGGCTACTTTTGCCTTGGCTGCTTCTAAGGCTGTTCGTGTATCTTCCACTATCTGTGCTTCCATGGCCTTCGTTTTCGCCACTGCTGCTGCTGTTGCCTCTGTTGCTGCTGCCGTTACTTCTGCCTCCGCTGCTGCTGTTACCTCCGCTTGCGCGGTTGCTACCGCTGCCTCTGCATCCATCGCGATTTCCTTCATGAGCTGCTCTGCAGCCTCCTGTTCCGCCTTGGCCGCCGCCTCACGCTCNTGGGTCGCTTGAATTTCAACCTCCACAGCCTCCGCGGCAGCTTGCTCCGTCTCAGCTGCTTCTGCTTCCCATGCCTTCCGCAGGCGTTCCTGCATGTTCTTAAGTTGAGGGGTGATTTGGGCGTATTCACGCGCCTCTTCCACTTCCGCATCTTTCCTGCTCTTCTCCTCCCGGCAAACTTCAGCCACCTCCTTGGCCCAATGTCGCAGTTCCTCTTCCCTGAGTGACAGTTTCTGCTCCCGTACCGCGGTCCAAAGTCCACCCGCAACTGCCGCTGCCACTCTGGTGCGTGGTATGTTTTGCAGCGTCAGCGTCCAGCACCTTTCCATGGCCAGCATCCATTGCCCCTCCGGCACCTGAGTTCCAGCCATCCGCGACCGCTCCGTTTGTGGGTACTGAACGCTCCACCTGGCGTATGTTAGGTTGAGCAAGTATCCCCACCTCCACTCATCCGCTGCGGATCTTCGTCGCGGAGCTTTCGCCGACCCTGGTGTCTCGTCGTTCAGCTGATAGAGGATGAGGGCTCTGGCCCTTTCTTGGAGCAGATGCACGTAGCGTCCTTCTGGGCTGCTGCGCTGGTCCCTCCGCACCCTGAGCCACCACACACGAGCAGCCTCCAGTGACGGATCCGGTCGTTCAGTGTCTAGGAATTCCGCGACTCCTGTCATGTCGCTTGCCAGCTTTGGGTTGATACTCAGGACGTCTCTCAGGGCCAAGACGAGGCGTTTCGCGCCTGCCGTCTCTAGCATTTGTACCTGCTTGTCGTGTAGCCCGAGGGCTATCGCTCCTGTTGCTGCTCCCCTTAGTACTACCTGCCACATCTTGCCGAACAGAGAATCCGCAAATTCCTCACGGATCACCCCTGGCACTTCCGCCAGCAGTTGAAGCATGACGCTGCTTATGACTTCGAGCAGCAAGGCATCCTTGGGCTGCTCTCCGCTATCCCCCGAACTTTCTTCAAGGTATGTTCCTGCTCCCTCCATTACTGTTCCTGCCCCCAATAGGGGGTACACGGGTTGCCGGTTCAGGTCTCCATGCGAGGTTGGTGGCGAGTGGGAGAGTGTCGTCACTGCCGCGGAGGGAGCTGGGGCTGTTGGTGCCTGGGCCCCTTCTTGCGGACTGGGTGTCGGTGTAGCAGCTGCTTTCACAGTTGCTTGCGTCGTTCCTTCCGCAGGTTCCTTGCGCCTGAAGGTCCGCGTCGGAGGTGTGCTTGTGGCCGGGCTTTGTTGTGAGGAGCCTGTCAATCTCGCCGCTGGTGGCGTGGCTTGTGTTGGTGTCCCTTCCGCGGGGCTTGGCCGCGGTGGAATGCCCGCTGCTGGTGTCGGGGTTCGTATCAAGGTTACGACTGCGGCAGGGCTGGGTCGCGGTGAGGCCGCAGCTACTGCTGGCGTGGCCGTCACTGGTGTTGGCCGGGACCCCGTTGCCGCAATCTGTGGCGCTGGTGTCCTTGATTGTGGTGTTCTTGTTGTTGGACCCGACCGCGGTGGGGCCGCCACCCTTGCCGGTGGTGTCGGTGTCCGTGTCTGCTGGTCTCCCATGTTCGCGTTGAGAGCAGAACGCCGCAGCTGGCGCCGAGAGGGCTCACCCCCCCGCAACGAAGGCGCGGACCCCAAGCCGTGATCACGAGCCATGGTACTGGTTCTGTTGGTGAGTGCCGAGCTTCGCGTAATACGTCGTGTATGTCGTGTGCCTGTGAGAGGCGGAGCCAGGGTTGGCAGTGTCGAGCTGGAGAGTGGTCGGGGCGAAGTGAAGAGTGGAGTGAATGATCGAATACCGGAACCCGAAATGAGACTGAGGATGCCGGAGCCTAGCATTATATCTGCTTTGCGCGGCGCGAGCCAATCCGCCGCCAGCAGGATGTCGTACGTGCGGACATCGCAGACTTGGACGGTATGCGCTGCATGCACATTGGCTACCTGCATGGGGAAGCCCGCGATTTGTCCGAGCGGTGCGTCGATTTCTCCAGTCAAGATAGAGAAGCGGAGCCGAGTAGGTCGGATGAGATGCTGCATGTGGAGTGAGCGGATCATTCGGAGCGCAATCGTGGTGTGCGTGGCACCGGTGTCCACGATGGCCACGAACTTGCGTCCATGTATCCACACGTAACACCATGCCACGTGGACCTCAGATGGTGCGGATGGTCCAGGAATGAGCGCCGCTGGTGTCCAGGAAAGAGGAGAGCGTGCGGCGGCATCATGCACGCGAGCATAGGTGAGGAGGATGCATCTGGACAGCAGGCGGGTACCGATAATGTTTCCGCTCGTGCATGAGAGGCGGATGCCAAGAGAAGAAAGAGATGGATTGTGAGTGGTGAAGAGGGCTCGGAGACTCTCCGCGGACTCAGGGGAATGAAGGAGGAAGTCGACTAAGGAGAGGGAATGGCGGTTCTCGAGGAGTGGGGTTGTGGTAATGGGAGGAGTTGGTGGGTTCCGGGAGGTTTCGGTCCGTGATGCAGTGGTGGTAAGTTGCGCGGTTCGGGATGGTGCATGGTGTTGGGGAAGATGGGGGGCGATCTCCTCAAGTGTCCATCCGCGGATCGCGGGGTTGTAGTGTCTGGCGAGCTGGAGTCCTGACTTGGAAATGGAGGGCAGGGTCTCCGCGTGTCTTTCTGCCGCGGTGGGGTCGGTTTCATTCAGGAGTTGCAAGGCGATCTCCTGTTCATCCTCGTCGAATTCCCGCGCCACTCCTTCCCATTGTGCTTCAGCGTTTGTCGGCAATGCCAGGATGCCCGGGAAGTGTTCCGCGGTAGCTGACGGCAGCGGGGCAGGTTCTGGCCAGTCGAGGCGCGGGAGTCGGCTAAGAGCGTCCGCGTTGCGGTTAGCGTTTGCAGGCTGGTACTTGATTTTCATGTTGTACCCTTGCAGGAGGAGTGCCCACTTGGCGAGGATGCCTTCATGATTCTGGGTGGTGAGTAGCCATTGGAGAGCCTGATGGTCCGTCAGGACTGTGAACGGTTTGCCTTCTTTTATACAGTCGCGGAAGTGTTGGAGGGCCCACAGGACAGCCAAGCACTCGCCCTTCACCGGTGGGTACCTTTGTTCTCCTTCAGTGAGGGCGCGGCTGGCATACGCAATCACCTTATGAGTTGGTTCCTGCACTGTCTGGGATAGGATAGCGCCCAACCCATCCCTTGACCAGTCAGTAGTGATGGAGAATGGCAGGTTGAAGTCAGGGAACTCGAGCATAGGTGCCGTGACCAGTCGATGTTTGATCTCCCTCCAGGCCTCCGCGCATTCTGGGGTCCAGTCAAAGGGCACGTCCTGATGCGTCAGTTGCTGGAGTGGCCTGATGATGCGCGCGTGATCGCGGACAAAATTTTGGTAGAAAGAGACGAAGCCGAGGAAGATCTTGACTTGTCCCGCGGATGTGGGCTGACGCCATTCTTGCACCGCTGCAATTTTCTCAGGGTCAGTTTTGATGCCATCCGCGCTCATCACGAAACCAAGGAACTCGATTTCCGCGGCTCCAATGGAGCACTTGGCTGCTTTGAGCTTGAGGTNAAGCTGTGGGCCGCAACCATGATGTCGTCAATGTAGCAACTGACGTTGGGGATGCCGCGGAGGGTGGAGTCCATGACTCGTTGGAACGTCGCGCTTGCATTGCGGAGTCCAAAGGGCATGCGTGTAAACGCGTACAGCCCCTCGGGCGTCACAAATGCGGTCTTGGCGATGGAATCCGGGTGCATGGGGACAGCGTGGAAGGCAGCCTTGACGTCCAGCTTTGCAAACCATCCGCGACCCTGTTGGCGCTCTTGTATGTCAACGATGAGGGGCATGGGGTATGCATCTTCTTCAGTCACTCGGTTGAGGTTGCGGAAGTCGACGCAAAATCGTTTGGATCCGTCTGGTTTCCCTACAATGACCAAGTTGGCCCGCCAGGGGCTGACGATGGGGATGATCACCCCTTGCGCTTTGAGTTCCGCGAGCCCTTCTGTGATGATTTCCTCTTGGTCAGGGAGGATGCGTTGCACCTTTTGTTTCGTGGGTGCGGAGTCCCCCGTGGAGATGACGTGAAACGCTTCCACGGCTCCTAAGTCAACCGCGGATCCAGCAAAGATGTCCGCAAACGAGTCCAGTAAGTTGGAGAAGTCCTGCCGCTGCATGAGTGAGAGTCGTGAGTGGAGCATGTGGTCCCATTTTGGTGGTGGTGTCGGTACTGTTTTGCGGAGGGGATAAGCTTCCTCTTCTTCCTTTAGTGGGAGGCTAGTTCCAAAGACTCGTTGTCCCCGATTCCATAATCCCAAGAGGTTGGTCTGTACGCCGGGCTCCGCGGACTCCTCCGCGCGATCCTGCCAGTCGCTGCTGGAGACATGTTCCACGACAGGTGCCTCCGCGGGAAGGGAGTGGGCCTTGCCTGAATGAGTTTGGGAGTCTTCGATCGCGGCATCCAATAGGGAGAAGGATCCACCGCCGGTCACGGGAAGTGCCACCCTCTCACCAATGGTGATGGGGCAGTACGTTTCTTCTCCAGACGCGGAGCTCAGTTGCATGATTCCCAGGGAAAAGAGAAGATTGGCTTGCCATGGCACTAAGTAATCCATGCCCAGGAGTACGTCATACGTCCGCGCTTGCGTGACTTGGACGTTCACTGGTTCATGAAGGGACCCCACTTGTATGGGGAGGCCGTGAACTTCCCCGTCTCCCTGGTCCATCCCTTTCGCCGAGTTAGTAAAGATGCGGCGTGTAGGAAGCGTGCGGTCCGCCCATCCGACCACGAGGAGGACGCGGAACGCCACGGTGGTGTGGGTGGCTCCCGTGTCGATGATGGCCAGAAACTTTCTCCCGCAGATCCAGACCACACAGCAGGCGACCTCGTAGTGGCTGTCGTCTTGTCGCGGTGGTTCCAGAGGCTGTGGTGCCCATCCCCATTCCTCGTCCGCGAGACCTAGAGCCAGCGATGCTCTGGGTACCGCGCGACGAGTGTTTATTGTGCCGGGAGTTGTCGTGACGCAGTTGAGTGAGATGCCCACCGTTCGGAGGCGTTGGTTAGCCCTGGTGAACTCCTCCTTCAGGCGCGGCACCAGCTCAGGGTGGATCCGGAGAAACTCAAAGAAATTGACATCCGCAACTGGGGTATTAAAGAGTCGCTGGACAGGGTCAGTCTTCTCCTCCGCGATCCCGGTGGGCGCTTGTGCAGGCAAAGGCAGTTGTTCCTCTATCGGGGTTGTTGGCTTTGCCTGTCGTTTATTTCCTAGTGCGACGGTGCGGTGTACAATAGCCTCCTGGAGTCGCTCATCCGCTTCCTCAGCCTTGCGTCTCAAATCCTCCTGCACCCTGACTGCCTCCTGCAGGCTCCATCCGCGCAGACCCAGTTTCTGAGCCTGAGCGATGAGGGTCATCTCTTCTGCAGTGGGGGGCACCTCTGTGGTCTCGTCCTCCGCCATTGGTAATCCCAATTTGACGTTGCGGGCTCCGCTTGCAGGGTTCGCGGACGCCGGTGGCTTGGGCAAAATGCCCTGGCCGCCGGGGTTAACTTGGGATGGATGTTCCTGTGCCGGCCTTGCCTGCTGCTGTTGCTGCGGCCCTGGCCATGCCTGATTCTAATAGTGCTGCCACTGTTGCACCATGGGGTCTTGGGCAGGTGGTTCGGGGCGCGGTGCCGTCTGCCGCTTCCGCGGGCAGTCTCGAGCGATGTGCTCCAAACTTTGACACGTGTAGCAAGCTTTTGGCTTTTGCTGCTGCGGAGGATGTGTGTGTGAGGATGCAGTGGTATCGCTGCCTTGGTACTGTCGGGTGGACCGCTGCCGGGTGAAGATGGCTGTGGCGTCTTGGACCGCCTCTTGGAGGGACAGGTAGCGGTCAGCAATCATCAGACTGCTGATCTCGTGTGGGAGTGCGCGGATGAGATTCTGTAGCAGGACCCATAGCGGCAGTCCTTCCCCTTGCGGGCTTTTAGCCACAGAGGCCCAGGTGAGAAACTGATCTAGAAATCGGCGGATATCCTCATCCTTGCGCATCACCTCTTTCTCAATTTTCCGCAATGCTTCTTCTTTCGTCAATTGTTTGAAGCGCTTGATGAGGGCGTTGCCGAAGTCCTCGAACGATGGGAAGGGAGCTCGCGCATTGTACCAATCCGCTGCCGCCCCTTGGAGGTGGAGCTGTGCAGTGGCGAGACATAGGTCGGGCGGAATCCGGCCAATACTGGCGTAGAGAGTGATCTGTTTAAGCCAAACCCAGGGGTCTTCCTCCGGGGTACCCTTGAAGGAGTCTAATCGGGGAATGTTGGCGGGCTCGGAGCGGATGCATTGTAGCTGTGGTACGCTGCTGTGGTTAGCCGCCAATGCAGTTGCCGCATGCGCTACCGGAAGGCTTGCAGATGGAGTTGCGGAGTATCCAGTCGTAGGGACCGGCATCTGTGGTTGTGCCGCGGTCGTGGGAAGACTGACTTGCGTGGGAGGGGGAACCATGTACCAGAAAGAGGGAGTGGTTGTGGAGGCAGTGTAGGGTGCTGAGAAGAATGCTGTCCTAGGCGGCGGGACCGGAGTCCCCTGCACTTGTACTGCCGCTGTTTGCGGTATCCAATACATCTGAGCCGGTGGGGTTGCAGTTGAGGCGTGGGGGTGAATTGCTAGTCCCGCGCTGGTAATCAGGTGCGGGTTCCCCGGTAGCCGCTGTGGGGGCAGGTACACGTTGCTCTGTGCGGTCTGTGTTGGCAATGAGGTCTGGTGGGTTCTTCCAACTGGCGTTGCTCCAACTGGCTGCTGGTGGGGGAGCTGCTGATGGGTGAGCATGGGTATCTACGGTATCATGTTGGGCACAAGCGTGTGTGGCACCATTCCAACCGTCATTGGGCCCATCTGCTGCTGTGCCTGGTGTGTCCACAGTGCTTGTGTGACCGCAAGAGACTGTGTTATGTTTGCTGGCTGTGCTCCGCTTCCAACCATCTGCTGTTGATGGCTAGTTAGCGGGGTCCCGGGTGGGAGAGGCGGAAGCGTGTTCCTTTGCTGGACCGTTCCGCCTCCGGGCTGAGGTATCTATGGTGGCGGCTGCGTGATCGAGGGCGGTCCTGCCATTGTCCCCACCTGTACCATGAGCTGCGGTGGCAGATGCGGTGGTTGCTGTAGTCCCCCCGCAGGTGGAGGTGGCATGGTCGCCGCCTGTATAGCGCTCCTCATCTGCTGCTGTGGCGGTGCATCTGGCGTTGGCAGCTATGGGGGCGCCCCGGTTGGAAGGGTGGCCGGGTTCTGCTGAGACGCGAAGAGCTGTTGCACCGGACTTGCCTGACCATCCGTGTAATGCTGCCGCGGATGCTTCGGAGGCTGGCTCATTCCAAACTGGGGTTGCGTGGCGGCTCCTGTTCCCATGATCAGCGGGGTCACGGGAAAGTGGTCCACTGGTGACTGTGCGGCCTCTGGTCCCTGAGCTGACACAGACGTCCCCATCCGCTAGACTCCCGTGGCCTGCTCTGATGTGGACATCAGCTGCCGCTCCAGGGCGTGCACAGGTGGTTCCGTAGCTAGAACCCCCGCGGTTGCCCCTACCAACTGATGCAGCGGATTCATCTCCTGGGGCTTCCCAAGGGTGGGGGCAGGGAACCGCACCTGTTGCAGCCGTGCTGAGATCTGCTGCTCGTCTGGTGCTGGCACTTTGGGGATTCCTGAATCCTGGGGGCTCAGGGGTAAGGGCTGCGGATACACAGGCAGGTCTGCGGGTTGCGGCTCCGCCTCGCCAGGAATCTGCTGCAGTTGTCCGCCACGACAACGATACACCAATCCGCGGAAGGCCTCGGGATTTCCACCACCGGAAGATGCCTCCAGTGAAGGTGGTGCGTCGGAGAACCACCGTGCCCCAAGTGGCATGTTCTGCTGGCTCTCCTGCCCCTGGTGATGCTGGGCTGAGCCATGACTGGCAAAGCTGTGGATGCTCTCCACCTCCGCGCGATCGCCCAGTGTATCCATAAGGCGACGCCAGTGTAGCTGCTCCAACCACTCAGTCACTCGTCGGTGCTGGGCGAGTGGATCGGGGCCTGGTGAGGAGCTGACTGGCGTGCGAGACGGCACTGAGGAGTCCCTACTTCCCGCGGAGGTCGCGGCCCTTCGTGGCAGGAAGCACCGCGCCGATGGTTGCTGTTGCCGTCGTCCAACGTCCTGATGCACGAAGCTGGCTGCCGACATCAATGACTGATCTGAAGGACACGTGCAATTCTGCTAGCAAAGAGCAAGGAACTGTCCACGCTCACCGCACCATGACACTGATACCCCCAATTTTTCCGCGTTCTTATTCTTCTCCGCGGATGATCTGACTCCGCGCCGATCCGCGGAACACACCTTCTACCACTACTGCCTACCTCTTAATCGAAGAAACAGCGACCCTTATCCGCGGGTCACAACCTTGGAGTCTCAGCGCAGATGCCTCACCGGTGAGTGACGCTCCGCGGTCCACTTCTTGCCACACGGAAGTCCACCACCTTGTGGCGTCCGACTCCTCTCCGCGGAAGCCTCGTTCTGCGGACGTGTGCAAGCAAGGGAACGCCGGCAGCTTCCTTCACTCGGACTCTTGGTTCTTTACGTACTAAACTCTTAGATCCGCGGAGCACCCTCCGCGGGGAATGTAGAGTTGGAGAGCAGAGGGCGGGACACGGGAAATGAGAACAGGCAAAGGACTTTCATAAAGCTGATTGCGGAGTACACAGAATGCTCTCGAATGCAAGCAAGTCTGAGTTGCACTTGTTCTACTGCCAGTCAGGCCCCTTTTCTACTTGGGACTCCGCACAGTGTAACTATACACTGCGGGTCTCATCCCTCACACTGTCCTACTTCCTTTATTTGGACTCCTCGCGGTGCGGCTACGCACCGCGGGTCTTGTCCTCACACACACTATCTTCTACTGGTCACTTTTCCTCATCCGCGGCTCGTGCACGCGGTTCTTCGTGTTCTTCCTTGAATCTTCCACCTCCGTGATGTGCTTTCCCCTCCTGGATTGTCGCTGTCAGTCTTGTGTTCTGATTGGTCGCGCTCCTGCCACCGTTCTCCTGTCGCTTGATTTTGGTCGGCGGATGTCTTGCACGTCCGATGTTCCAGCTTCCTTCTCTTCCTTCCATCACTTGGCTTCTGTTCCCTTTCCACCGCGATCTTTCCCGCCGGGCCATCCTTCCCGCTACCGCCTCCGGATTCCACGCCACCCCATGCTCTACCGCAACCTTGGTGCGGGAGCCAGCTTTCCACGCGTGTCTTTACGTGCTTGTTCCTCTTGGCAGGGTCTGATCCGTGGATCGACCGATCCGCGGAGCTGGCCTTCCGCGGTTACATCACTTTTCCGCGGAGCTGCGGTGGATTTTCGCCTGACAACATATCCACTCGTCAGCGGTCTACTCGCAAGCATCAGGGTGGCGAGATCCACGCATCACCCACGTCACAAAGCCAGCTTCCGCAGCAGCAGAAGCCCAAGGCTTGCTACACTTGCCAAAGCCCGGAGCACATTGCACGAGACTGCCCTCTTAAACAAAAGGCAGCTCTGTGCTCTGACCCAATCCCTCAAGACCCCATGGTCCAACAGTGGCACCAATACTACAACCAGCTGTGGCCATGTCCGCAATAGCAGCCACATCAGCAGCAACAGCAATAGCAGCAGCATGTCAATCCGCCCTCTATTGGGCAGCCTCAGGCGGGTCAAGGAACAGGCCAAGGCATCTTGCTGAACCCGCCGCCACACCCCGCGGCCGGTGCCCGTAATGTCAAGTTGGGTTTGCCCATGGAGGAGGATGAGACCACAGAGGTAGCACCCACCCCTAAGGAAATGGAACTCATCACAGTAGCTGGACGGCTGAAAATTCACCGATGGGACCTGCAGGAAGCGGCACAAGTACAGAGTGACCTGCAGCGGAAAGCAGAAGCCGTGGAGGCTCAGCTGCAGGATGCCGTTGCAGCCCATTCTGTGCGGCCCCCTGAGAAGCGCCGCACTGCGGATCCCAAACAAGGAAAGAGTCCAGCTATCACCACCACCCCACCTACTTTCCAGACCACCCCGATCACTGCGGTGGACCCCATACACTCTGTGGAGAAGCTCTTCACCACTCCTATTGCATCCGTGAACTTCTTCGAATTCCTTCGTCTCCATCCCGAACTGGCCCCGCGGCTCAAGGAAGAGTTTACCAGGGCCAACCACCACCTCCAAGCTGTTGGCATCTCTCTCGCATGTACCATACCAATGCATGGCACCCAAAACATGCGACGGATTGTATCAAAAGTATAACCTGCCCTGAACACAGAGGAACTCGAATGGGGCTTGGCACCCCAGCCCCTGAAACCACCTCGCCGCAACGATCTACACTACGAGGTCACCTGTTGTGTGGTGTGGATATGTGGGCAGAAATTAGTGGCGATCATTGACACCGGGCCACTCATACCACGATTGTCCTCCGCGTCCTGTGTGTAGTCGGATGGGCGGATCGCATCCTCCGAACTCAACGGCTATTCAGCAACGCCGCCGGAGGACTGGACTACGGGTATGGAGAAATACAAGGGCTCCCCTTACAAGTGGGCTCACTATATAAGCCAGTGGATGTCCAGGTCACCCAGGCCCGGAACTATGACATTCTCCTCGGGATGGACTACCTCCTTCCGCG
>SZWC01000279.1:231216-255294 GCA_023375785.1 Penium margaritaceum | reverse complement strand
TCTATGCCTTCACCAGTATGCCCTTTGGCCTCCGTAACGCCAGTGTAACCTTCCAGCGCGTCATGGACTCCACCCTCCGCGGAATCCCCAATGTGAGTTGTTACATTGACAACATCATGGTCGCCATCCACAGCTTCGTGGAGCTATTCTCCTCACTTTCTGTGGTGTTCTCCACCCTCCGCGCTGCTAACCTGGAGTTGAAGGCTGCAAAGTACTCCATCGATGCCACAAAAATGGAATTCCCAGGCTTCGTCATGGGTGCTAAAGGCATCAAAACCGACTCCGAAAAGATCGCTGCAGTCCAGGAGTGGTACCAGTCCACCACTACGGCATAAGTTAAGATATTCATTGGCTTTGTATCCTTTAATTGCAAGTTCGGCCGCGATCATGCACGCATCATCCGACCCCTGCAGCAGCTTACACAACAAGACGTCCCCTTCGAGTGGACCCCGGAGTGTGTCGCGGCATGGGCGGAGATCAAGAATCGATTGGTGATCACGCCCATGCTGGAACTCCCCGACTTCAATCTCCCCTTCTCCATCACCACTGTCTGGTCACGGGACGGTCTCGGCGCAGTTCTATCGCAGAGGATCCAAGAGCCTGTCCAACGGGTTATCACGTATGCCAGCCGTGCACTCACGGATGGTGAGCGGAAGTAACCCCCGGTGAAAGGTGAGTGCTTGACAGTCCTCTGGGTTCTCCAGCACTTCCGCGACTACATTAGAAATAGGAAACCATTCACAGTCCTAACCGACCATGAGGCCGTGCAGTGGCTCCTTACCACACATAACCATGAGGGCATCTTGGCCAAATGGGCCCTCCCTCTGCAGGACTAAAACATGAAGATTAAAAATCAGCTTGCTTTCGCCAACCGCAACGCGGACGCTCTTAGTTGCCTTCCGCAGGAGGCCTGGCCAGCCTCCACGGACCGGTAGGCAGAGCCCACGAGCTCTCTGCTCCAACCCTCTCAATTCACTGATGCCAAACCCCAATGGGAGGGTGTTGCTCGCGAATTCAACGAGGAGGAATATGACATCGTGCACCAACTGTTGGCTGAGTCTTACCCCACGGATTTGGAGGCCGCGGAAGCACCCCCCGCTCTTCCTACTAAGGGTCTCCAGTTGGCTCGCCGCTAAAATCCCACAATTTGCGGCTGGACCCTGGAGGAAATTGCCCCACATCTTCCCTCACGTTCATCCATCCCACAACCATGACACGTCTCCTCCGCGATTCTACCCGCCCCCCTTCCTCCACCAACACCATCGGTCCCTACTGCCTCCCCTCTTCCGGACAACCGCCACTCCCTCTCCTTGGTTGATTTCCTCTTGCACTCCCCTGCATCCGCGAAACGCCTCCAATCTCTCTTCTCCTCCTTCAACCCCTCGCTCTCTCCCATTGGTATCCGCCTCTCATGCTCCCTAGACCGCGACACGGGAGTCTACATGGGGTCCCACGAAGTTCTTGTTTCTCACTCCCACGTACGGATAGATGCTGTCCACGTAGCACATGCATGGACTCCCGCTCCCCTGCTTCCTGGACCACCCGCGCCCATCGCAGTCCACGTGACCTGGTGCTACGACTGGGTATGTGGCCACAAATTTGTGGCCATCATGGACACCGGAGCCAGACATACCACCATCGTGCTGTGGATGGTCTTCACCTTGAATATCGACCATCTCATCACACCTACCCGGCTCCGCTTCTCGATGCCCACAAGTGACGTCGATGCACCCATTGGCCAGATCGTGATCCTCCCCATTCAAGTCGCCAACGTGCATGCACCGCATGCTGTGCGGGTATGCAACGCGCGCACATATGTCATGCTCCTTGCGCAGGACTGGCTCGCGCCGTGCAAAGCTGATACATTGCTTGGCGCTGGCATTCTCAGTCTCATTTTGGCTTCCGGCATTTGATCTTTCACTCCGCTTTTTACTTCACCCCGACCGCTCCCAACCTCTCCTCCCATGGTTACTGCACCGATTGGCTCTGGCACTTGACTCACTCGCCGTGTCACACGCAGCTCTGATACGACTTGAGGCACAGTTCCTTCTATGGCTCGCCCTTCCAGCGTGGGGGCCGCGCCTCTACCGCGAGGGGGAGGGGGGGGGTAGAGGATCCTGACGCCGGCTACAATGACAATCCACGGAACGGGCTGTGGCACCTACTGCTGGCACCGGACATCGTGCGACATCTGCAACATCGGCACCAACCAGCGCATCCCCGCCATCTCGTCCCCTCGAGTCCCCAACAGTGGAAGCGACGCAAAGAGCGTCGTCCGGCGCAGCACCATCATCTGGCCCCTCCGCACTTCCATCAACAGCAGTCACCACACCACTGCCACCGGGCCCCTCCGCACCCACCGCGCACTCCTCCTCTCAACCGGCCTCGGGACATAACCAGGTCCAGGAGACACCACAACCCACACTCAGTGCAGGAACAATCATGGAGGGTGCACGAACCTCCCTGGAAGAGAGCTCTGGTGACAGCGGATATCAACCTAGGAAAAACCAGCTGCTGGATGTGGTCAGCAGTGTCATTATGCATCTGCAAGATGAACTCCTTAAGGCAGTCCGTGCAGCAATGGGGAACTCATTCTACAATGAAGCCTGGCAAGTGGCCCTAAAGGGCGCGGCCAAGACTGCCCTCGCTCTCAACCAGCACGGACGTCAAGATCAGTTGTTAGAAACAACAGGTGCAGAACGTCTCCTTTCAGCGCTCCGCAATATACTCTACCTCCGGCCGGACCGTGGAATGGCGGGCGTGGCAACATTCCTTGACACGAAGAAACCAGACCGCACGGTGAACGCCGCTCACAAATGGTGGCTCCTCGTCCGCCATGACCAGGCCGTGGACTTCAAGTGGCGCTATGTACAGTTGCTTCAGGAACGCGCTCGGGCACTCACCATTCATCACGCTCGTCAAATGCCAATCGGAACAATGGAGGCACCAGACAAAAAGACTACGGCGAGGGCATGGAGGCGGGGATATCTGTTCTCATTAGTAACTACCAAGTGGGGAGTCCAGTATGCGCCTGAGGAGCTTGCAAGCATCTCCGCGGTGGAGCGACAACACAAGATCTGGTACGCCGCCATTGACAAGTGCTGGCACCTGACCCTGGCCAGTGCCCTACGGCCGAGAATTGTGGCCGTGGTGGCAGAAGGACTGTGGAAGGCACTTACAGAAGTGGGCACTACACTGACGGTGGAGGCGGTACGTCGCTGGGCCTGGGAAGCTGTGGACGTATGTCGAGAGGAGAAGAACCGCATCCTCACTGGGACAGAAGAGGCGTAGGAGTGTCTCTGTGACGCTCCTTAGCTCCCGCACATGCGGGACAGACTGTAGGCTGCCTGGCGGTAGATGGCAGAAGAACAGAAATAGAAGGCAGAGGCGGCTGCGGAACAGGTGGCCAGGGAACTCGAGGCAGAAGTTGTACAGGTAGGAGCAGCAGCGGATGCAGCAGCTGTAGAAAAAGAAAGGGAGGTGGAAAGAGTTGCGGCGGAGGCGGCAAGGAAGGGAGAGGAAAAGGCGGAGGCCGAGGAAGCAACAGCAGAGTTGGCGACAGCAGAGCGAGCTGTAGGGAAGCGAGCAGCTGAGGAACCGGCGGCACCACAAGACCAAGACGGAAGGCGGGCGAAGGACGTACAGGCACAGGTGAAAGCGGCTACAGCTAGGAAAGAGGTACGGAGGGACACACCACGACCAACCCTATCAGCGGTCCTGCTTGACAGACAGGCCAAGCTCTAGGGTGTGGCCAAGAAGGCTGCGGTATCAGCACTAGCGAGCAGGCGGGCCGCCCCATCCCAGGTGGCCTCACTCAGTCGTGTGGCCACTCCGCGAAAGGAATCAACCGTGGAAGGACAGGCCTTGTCCACAGAAACCACGCCAACATCCCGCCAACAAGGCCACAGGAAGCAAGACATCAAGGATAGCAACACCGGTGAGCCCTCTGCCAAACAAAGCAAGCAGCACCGCCCACCACATGACACTCTTCCGAGCGTCGATCTGACGCAGCTTGCACAGGCACAGCGGGATGTTGCTTAAGCGATGGAGCTGCTTCTGGCAGTATTGTGCAATGTCCTGATGCCCACTGAGTTGGTCCCAACCCAACTCTGGCCCATCCTTGGGGGCGCCGGCACCAGGACTCCGCATGGAAAGAGGCCCAGGGAGAGCACCGAGGCTGCAACAGCCAGGGAGGGTACAGGAGGGGTGGTGGTCTCAGAATTCATTGAGTCATCCCAAGAATACGACAAAGAACAGCCCATTGCNGACTCCGCATGGAAAGAGGCCCAGGGAGAGCACCGAGGCTGCAACAGCCAGGGAGGGTACTGGAGGGGTGGTGGTCTCAGAATTCATTGAGTCATCCCAAGAATACGACAAAGAACAGCCCATTGCGGGAGGATATGGCCTGCTGCGACTTCCTGAAGCTGCAACAAGACGGAAGCATGAGACATAAGCACCTCATGTCCGCGGAGTACAGGGTCGGCGACACGGAGCACCACCGGAGGTCAGGCTGAGGGACCAGTAGAACAAAGGGGAGCTGCGCGTAGTGGGCATCCTCTGCCCTTTTCCAGCTCCGGACAGCTGGGNCACCAAGGAACAGCAGAAGGAGGAGGCGCAAAAGGTGTACGTGGCCTGGGGGACCAAGTTCGGGATGGAATTTGACAGGCGAAAGAAGGATGACCTAGCTCGCCTTTGTGAACAGTACGTACGGGAGGGCGGTTGTCTCTGGCGGATCACTCCGTAAGTCTTGTGAGTGCCTCCGCCCACATTGCAGAGAGCAGTGGTCGAGGCCTACCACCGCCACCACCACTCCAGCGTACAAATACTCAAGGAACGCCTATCTCCCATCTTACATGTGCCAAATCTCCTGGCGCTCGTCAAGGAAGTGGTGCAACATTGCGCTCCATGTGAACGGTACCGGAAAATCACGCCGCGGGACATGCCGCTCTTCCTACCCTCCCCCATCGGCGAACCCCAGGAGCGGATCGTCATTGACTTCCACGGACCCCGGCCTCGCCGCGCTCAAGGAGACAGATACTATATTGCCTTAATGGACCACTTCACGAGGGACATCTAGGTCCACTCGGTGCCCAGCAAGTCCTCTGCACAGGCTGCGCGCTTCATAAGGGAGAAAGTCTTTTACACATTTGGGGGATGCCGTGTACTCCACAGCGACAATGGCACGGAGTTCGCAAGAGCATTCCGCGAAGAGCCCGTGGAATGAAGAGTGCAGTCCCGATGATTGTCTGGTCATCTCTAGTGGTTCACGTCTACTGTTTTGGCGAATCTGAGACTGAGCGTGAGCTTTCTAGTCGCCTCACGCTTTGTGAGCAGGAATTTAGAGACAGTCCATTTACGAAGGGAATAACGTCGTTTTGCGTTAGTTTTATTAGCATGGACATGATCACAACATTTATAGGGCTAGTCATGAGCTTTCCAACGCATCAACCATGCGCAATTCAGCCAAGCGTAGCTCAAGTTATGCTTGCCGGAGCGCAGGTCTCACCCACCACAGAAACGCCTAACGTCTCAATGGCGCGCACATGCCGTGGCGCCTTCCTTCACGTACGAAGCGCCTTTCCCAAGGCGCAGGTCAACTTGCACATGGTGTAAAAGTCCCCTGCACTGTTTCCACGCACCCTGCCCACTTTTGGGTCGAGTTTGGTGATGGGGTGTGACGAGGTTTGAAACCTGTCCGCGGACCTGCAGTTAGAATTCTGACTCAGTCCCCGAGTAACAAAACGTACTACTGAGTTTCCGACGCCCAGCCAGATTGTTGGCTAAGTCCATGAGTAACAACCTGCACTACTGGATCCGGTGGATGATCCGCCAGATCAGGTGTATCATCGACCGGACGCCTCGGCAGGCCTATTGGAGCATTCTCTCCAGATGATATCTGTGTTACTCGGTCCGGTCGATTATCGACCGGATTTCGAGTCGCAGCTGGCTCCTAGAGCCGCTGCGCATACCCCAAAGTTGGAAGGCCATATCTCCCTCAATACTTGTCCGATTCCGGCGAAAAAACTTCCACCGGATTCAGCGACTTGTTAAATTTGCCAAGAAATCCTACATTCTAGGAACCGAGCAATAGTCAAGTCGCCACATCCGCCGGAGCGGCGTGATCACTTTCTGGCGGCTCATCCGCGCCTCCCGGCGCCGCACATAGGCATGCGGAGGGGTAGTTTTTTCAACACTTCCAACACAGCTTTCACCCCAACATCCAACCCAACTTCCAACCCAAATTCCAACCCGACTTCCAACCCAACATCCAACCCAGCTTCCAACCCAACTTCCACCCCAACTTCCAACCCGACTTCCAACCCAAATTCCAACCCGACTTCCAACCCAGCATCCAACCCAGCTTCCAACCCAACTTCCACCCCAATTTCAATCCCAACTTCCAATCCAACATCCAACCCAACTTCCAACCCAAATTCCAACCCGACTTCCAACCCAGCATCCAACCCAGCTTCCAACCCAACTTCCACCCCAATTTCAATCCCAACTTCCAATCCAACATCCAACCCAACTTCCAACCTAACTTCCAATCCAACTTCCAACCCAACTTCCAACCCAACTTCCAACTCAATATCCGACCCAACATCTAACCCAACTTGCAACCCATCTTCCAACCCAAATTCCAGTTGAATTTCCAACCCAATATCTGTCCCAGATTCCATCCCAATTTCAAACCCAACTTGTATCCCAACGTCCATCCCACTTCGAGTCGCAGCACATACAATCCCCCTCCCCCTATTCACTTAGGTTGGAACTTTCAACCCAATCTCCAACCCAGCTTTCAAGCCAAAGTCCAACCCAACTTCCAACCCAACATCCAACCCAGCTTCCAACCCAACATACAACCCAACTTCGAACACAACTTCCAAACCAACTTCCATCCCAATTTCCATCCAAACCCCTAATCTAACAATTAACCCTACTTCCAACCCAGCTTCCAATCCAACTTCAAACCCAACTTCCAACCCAAATTCCAACCCAACTTCCAGCCAAACCTCCAACCCAACTTCCAATCCAACTTCCAACCCAAATTCCAACGCACCTTCCAACCCAACTTCCCACCCAGCTTCCAACCCAACTTTTAACCCAAATTCCAGTCCTATTTCAAACCCAATATCCGTCCCAGCTTCCATCCCAACTTCAAACCCAACTTCTATCCCAACATCATCCCAACTTCCAACCCAAGTTCTAACCCAACCTCCAACCCAACTTCCAACCCAACGTCCAACCCAACCTCCAACCCAACTTCCATCCCAACTTCCATCCCAACTTGCATCCCAGCTTCCAACCCAACTTCCAACCAAACTTCCAACCCAACTTCCTACCCAACATCAAACCCAACTTCCAATCTAACTTCCAACCCAACTTCCAACCCAACTTCCAACCCAACTTCCAGCCCAATTTTCAACCCAACTTTCAACCCAACCTCCAACCCAACTTTCAACCCAACATCCAACCCAACTTCCAACCGAACTTCCACCCGAAGTTCCATCCCAAAATCCAACCCAACTTCCAATACAACTTCCAATCAAACGTCCAACCCAACTTCCAACCCAACTTCCAACCCAACTTCCAACCCAACTTCCAACCCAATGCCCAGCCGAACTTTCAGCCCAACTTTCAATCCAACTTCCAGCCCAACTTTCAACCCAACTTCCAACCCAACATCCAACCAAACTTTCACCCCAACTTCCAACCCAACCTTCAACCCAACTTCCAGCCCAACTTCCAACCCAACATTCATCCAAACGTCCAACCCAACTTCCAACCCAACTTTGAACCTATGTTCAAACCGTACTTCCAACCCAAATTCCAACCCGACTTCCAACTTAACATCCAACCCAGCTTCCAACCCAACTTCCATCCCAATTTCAATCCCAAATTCCAATCCAACATCCAACCCAACTTCCAACCCAACTTCCAACCCAACTTCTAACCTAACTTCCAACTCATTACCCGACCCAACGTCTAACCCAACTTCCAATCCAACTTCCAACCCAATTTCCAGTCCAATTTCTAACCCAATATCCGTCCCAGCTTCCTTCCCAACTTCAGACCCAACATATATCCCAACATCCATCCCAACTTCCAACCGAAGTCCTAAACCAACCTCCAACCCAACTTACAACCCAACTTCCAACCCAACCTCCAACCCAACTTCCATCCCAACTTCCATCCCAACATCCAACCCAGCTTCCAACCCAACTTCCAACCCAACTTCCAACTCAACATCCAACCCAACTTTCAATCCAACTTCCAACCCAACTTACAACTTAACTTCCAAACAACTTCCAACCAAACATCCAACCCAACTTTCATCCCAACCTCCATCCAAACTTCAATCCCAACTTCCAACCCAGCATCCAACCCAGCTTCCAGCCAAACGTTCAACCCAACATCCAGCCCAACTTCCAACCCAACTTCCAATCCAACTTCCATCCCAACTTCCAACCCAGCTTCCATCCCAATTTCCATCCCATCTTCCAACCCAATTTCCCACCCAACTTCCAATCCAGCTTCCAACCCAACGTCCATCCCAACTTCCAATCTAACTTCCAACCCAACTTGTAACCCAACTTCCAACTCAATATCCGACCCAACATCTAACCCAACTTGCAACCCATCTTCCAACCCAGCTTCCATCCCAATTTCCATCCCATCTTCCAACCCAATTTCCCACCCAACTTCCAATCCAGCTTCCAACCCAACGTCCATCCCAACTTCCAATCTAACTTCCAACCCAACTTGTAACCCAACTTCCAACTCAATATCCGACCCAACATCTAACCCAACTTGCAACCCATCTTCCAACCCAGCTTCCATCCCAATTTCCATCCCATCTTCCAACCCAATTTCCCACCCAACTTCCAATCCAGCTTCCAACCCAACGTCCATCCCAACTTCCAATCTAACTTCCAACCCAACTTGTAACCCAACTTCCAACTCAATATCCGACCCAACATCTAACCCAACTTGCAACCCATCTTCCAACCCAGCTTCCATCCCAATTTCCATCCCATCTTCCAACCCAATTTCCCACCCAACTTCCAATCCAGCTTCCAACCCAACGTCCATCCCAACTTCCAATCTAACTTCCAACCCAACTTGTAACCCAACTTCCAACTCAATATCCGACCCAACATCTAACCCAACTTGCAACCCATCTTCCAACCCAGCTTCCATCCCAATTTCCATCCCATCTTCCAACCCAATTTCCCACCCAACTTCCAATCCAGCTTCCAACCCAACGTCCATCCCAACTTCCAATCTAACTTCCAACCCAACTTGTAACCCAACTTCCAACTCAATATCCGACCCAACATCTAACCCAACTTGCAACCCATCTTCCAACCCAGCTTCCATCCCAATTTCCATCCCATCTTCCAACCCAATTTCCAACCCCATTTCCAGTCCAACTTCCAGCCTAATATCCACCAGCGCTTCCATCCCAACTTCAAACCCAACTTCTATCCCAACTTCCATCCCAACTTCCAACCCAACTCCTAACCCAACTTCCAACCAAAACTCCAACCCAACTTCCAACCCAACCTCCAACCCAACTTCCATCCCAACTTCCGTCCCAACTTCCAACCCAGCTTCCAACCCAACTTCCAACCCAACTTTCAACCCAACTTCCAACCCAGCATCCAACCCAGCTTCCAGCCAAACGTTCAACCCAACATCCAGCCCAACTTCCAACCCAACTTCCAATCCAACTTCCAACCCTACTTCCAACCAAACGTCCATCCCAACTTCCATCCCAACTTCAAACACATCTTCCAACCCAACTTCCAACCCAACTTCAAACACAATTTCCAACCCAACTTCCAACCCAACTTCCAACCCAACTTCCAACCCAACTTCCAACACAACTTCCAGACCAAGTTCCAACCCAAGTTCCAACCCAACTTCCAATCCAACTTCCAACCCAACTTCCATCCCAAATTCCAGCCTAAATTCCAGCCCAACTCTCAACCCAACTTCCAACCCAACCTCCAACCCAACTTCTAATCTAACATCCTACCCAACTTCCAACCATGCTTCCAACCCAACTTCAAACCCAACTTCAAACCCAACTTCCAACCCAACTTCCAACCCAACTTCCAATCCAACATCCAACCCATATTCCAACGCAGCTTCCAGCCCAACTTCCCACCCAACTTCCAATCCAACTTCCAACACAACTTCCAACCAAACTTCCAATCCAACTTCCAACCCAACTTCCAACCCGACTTCCAGCCCAACTTTCAACCCAACTTGCAACCCAACATCCAACCCACCGTTCAACCCAACTTCCAACCCAACTTTCAACCCAACTTCCAACCCAACTTTCACCCCAACTTCCAACCCAACTTCCAATCCAGTTTTTAACCCAACTTCCAACCCAACCTCCATCCCAACTTCCAACCCAACTTCAAACCCAACTTCCAACCCAGCTTTCAACCCAAGTTCCAACCCAAATTCCAAGCCAAATTCTAACCCGACTTCCAACCTAACATCCAACCCAACTTCCAACCCAGCTTCCATCCCAATTTCAATCCCATCTTCCAACCCAATATCCAACCAAGCTTCCAACCCAACCTCAGACTCAACTTCCAACCCAACTTCCAACTAAACACTCGACCCAACATCTTACCCAACTTCCAACCCAATTTCCAAACCAAATTCCAGTCCAACCTCCAACCTAATACCCATCCCAGCTTCCATCCCAACTTCAAACTTAACTTCTATCCCAACTTCCATCCCAACTTCAAACCCAAGTCCTAACCCAACTTGCAACCCAACTTCCAACCCAATTTCAAACCCAACCTCAAGCCCAACATCCATCCCAACTTCCATCCCAACTTCAAACCCAGCTTCCAATCGAACTTCCAACCCAACTTCGAGCCCAACTTCCAACCCAACACCCAACCCAACTTTCAATCCAACTTCCAACCCAACTTACAACCCATCTTCCAAACCAACTTCCAACCCAACTTCAAACCCAACCTTCATCCCAACTTTCATCCCATGTTCCATCCCAGCTTCCAATCCAGCATCCAACCTAGCTTCCAGCCCAATGTTCAACCCAACATCCAGCCCAACTTCCAACACAACTTCCAATCCAACTTCCAACCCAACTTCCAACCCAACGTCCATCGCAACTTGCATCGCAACCTCCAACCCAACTTCCAACCCAACTTCTAACCCAACTTCCAACCCAACTTCCAACAGAACTTCCAGCCCAACTTCCAGCCCAACTTCCAGCCCAACTTCCAATGCAACTTCCAAGCCAACTTCCAACCCAACTTCCAACCCAACTTCCAACCCAACATCCAACCCAACTTCCAACCTAACTTTCAACCCAACTTCCAACCCAACTTCCAACCCAAATTCCAGCCCAACTTCCAGCCCAACTTCCAACCCAACTTCCAACCCAACTTCCATCCCAACTTCCAATCCAATGTCCAACACAAAGTCCAACCAAAATTCCAACCCAAATTCCAACCCAACTTCCATCCCATTTTTCATCCCAACTTCCAACCCAACTTCCATCCCAACTTCCAACCTAACTTCCGACCCAATTACCAACCCAACTTCCAACCCAACTTCTAAACCGACTTCCAACCCTACTTCCAACCCAAATTCCAGCACAAAGTCCAACCCAACATCCATCCCAGCTTCCAACACAACTTCCAACCCAACTTTCAACCTTACTTTCAACCCAACTTCCAACCCAACGTCCAATCCAACTTCCAACCAAACTTCCAACCCAACTTCCAACCCACCTTCAAACCAAACTTCCAATCCAACTTTCAACCCAACTTCCAACCCAACTTCCATCCCAGCTTCCGACCCAACTTCCAACCCAACTTCCATCCCAACTTCGAACCCAACTTCCAACCCAACTTTCAACCCAACTTCCAACCCAACTTCCATCCCAGCTTCCGACCCAACTTCCAACCCAACTTCCATCCCAACTTCGAACCCAACTTCCAACCCAACTTTCAACCCAACTTCCAACCCAACTTCCATCCCAGCTTCCGACCCAACTTCCAACCCAACTTCCATCCCAACTTCGAACCCAACTTCCAACCCAACTTTCAACCCAACTTCCAACCCAACTTCCATCCCAGCTTCCGACCCAACTTCCAACCCAACTTCCATCCCAACTTCGAACCCAACTTCCAACCCAACTTTCAACCCAACTTCCAACCCAACTTCCATCCCAGCTTCCGACCCAACTTCCAACCCAACTTCCATCCCAACTTCGAACCCAACTTCCAACCCAACTTTCAACCCAACTTCCAACCCAACTTCCATCCCAGCTTCCGACCCAACTTCCAACCCAACTTCCAACCCGACTTCCAACCCAGCTTCCAACCCAACTTCCAACCTAACTTATAACCCAACGTCCAACCCAACTTCCAACCCAACTTACAACCCAAATTCCAGCCCAACATTCAACACAACTTTCAACCCAACATCCAATTCAACTTTCAACCCAAAGTCCAACCCACCTTCCAACCCAACGTTCAACCCAACTTCCAGCCCAACCTCCAACCCAACTTCCAACCCAAATTCCAACCCAAATTCCACACCAATTTGCATCCCAACTTCTCATCTAACATTCAACCCAACTTCCAGCCCAGCTTCCAACCCAACGTCAAACCCAACTTCCAACCTAACATCCAACCCAACTTCCAACCGAACTTCCAACTCAACTTCCCACCCAACATCCAACCCAACTTCCAACGCAACTTCCAGCTCCAATTCCAATCCACCTTCCAATCCAACATCCATCCCAACTTCCATCCCGATTTCAAACCCAACTTCCATCCCAACTTCCATCCCTACTTCCAACCCAACTTCCAACCCAACTTCCAACCCAACTTCCAACCCAACTTCCAACCCACCTTGGAACCCAACTTCCAATCCAACTTCCAACACAAGTTCCAACCCAAGTTCCAGCCGAAATTCCAACCCAACATCCAATACAATTTCCAACAGTTTCAAACCCAATGTCCAACCCAATTTCCAACCCAACTTTCAACCCAACATTCAACCCAACCTCCAACCCAACTTTCTACCCAAATTCCAGCAGAACAACCAACCCAACGTCCAACCCAGCTTCCAACCCAACATCCAACCCAACTGCCAACCCAACTTCCAACCCAACTTCCACCCCAATTTCCATCCCAACTTCCAATCTAACATCCAACCCAACTTCCAACCCAGCTTCCAACCTAACTTCAAATCGAACTTCCAACCCAACTTCCAACCCAACATCCATCCCAACTTCCATCCCAAATTCAAACCCAACTTCCATCCCAACTTCCAACCCAACTTCCAACCCAACTTCCAACCGAACTTCCAACCCAACTTCCAACACAACTTCCAACCCAACTTCCAACCCAACTTCCATCCCAACTTCCAACCCAACTTCCAACCCGACTTCCCACCATACTTTCAATCCAACTTCCAACCCAACTTTCAACCCAACTTCCAACCCAACTTCCAACCCAACTTCCAACCCAACTTCCAACCCCACTTCCACCCCAACTTCCAACCCAACTTCCAACCCAACTTCCATCCCAACTTCCAGCCCAACTTCCAACCCAACTTCCAACCCAACGTCCAACCCAACTTCCAACCCAACTTCCAACCCATCTTCCAATCCAACTTCCAACCGAACTTCCAACCCAACTTCCAACCCAACTTCCAATCCAACTTCCAGCCCAACATCCAACCCAACGTCCATCCCAACTTCCATCCCAACTTCCAACCCAACATCCAACCCAACTTCCAACCCTTCTTCCATCCCAACTTCCAACCCAACTTCCAACCCGACTTCCAACCCAACTTCCAACCCAACTTCCAACGCAACTTCCAATCCAACTTCCATCCCAACTTCCAGCCCAACTTCCAACCCAACTTCCAACCCAACGTCCAACCCAACTTCCAACCCAACTTCCAACCCATCTTCCAATCCAACTTCCAACCGAACTTCCAACCCAACTTCCAACCCAACTTCCAATCCAACTTCCAGCCCAACATCCAACCCAACGTCCATCCCAACTTCCATCCCAACTTCCAACCCAACATCCAACCCAACTTCCAACCCTTCTTCCATCCCAACTTCCAACCCAACTTCCAACCCGACTTCCAACCCAACTTCCAACCCAACTTCCAACGCAACTTCCAATCCAACTTCCATCCCAACTTCCAGCCCAACTTCCAACCCAACTTCCAACCCAACGTCCAACCCAACTTCCAACCCAACTTCCAACCCATCTTCCAATCCAACTTCCAACCGAACTTCCAACCCAACTTCCAACCCAACTTCCAATCCAACTTCCAGCCCAACATCCAACCCAACGTCCATCCCAACTTCCATCCCAACTTCCAACCCAACATCCAACCCAACTTCCAACCCTTCTTCCATCCCAACTTCCAACCCAACTTCCAACCCGACTTCCAACCCAACTTCCAACCCAACTTCCAACGCAACTTCCAATCCAACTTCCATCCCAACTTCCAGCCCAACTTCCAACCCAACTTCCAACCCAACGTCCAACCCAACTTCCAACCCAACTTCCAACCCATCTTCCAATCCAACTTCCAACCGAACTTCCAACCCAACTTCCAACCCAACTTCCAATCCAACTTCCAGCCCAACATCCAACCCAACGTCCATCCCAACTTCCATCCCAACTTCCAACCCAACTTCCAGCCCAACTTCCAACACAACATCCAACCCAACGTCCAACCCAACTTCCAACCCAACTTACAACCCAACTTCCAAACCAACTTCCAACCCAACTTCCAACACAAATTTTATCCCAACTTCCATAACAACTTCCATCCCAACTTCCAATCCAGCATCCAACCCAGCTTCCAGCCCAAAGTTCAACCCAACTTCCAGTCCAACTTCCAACCCAACTTCCAACACAAATTTTATCCCAACTTCCATAACAACTTCCATCCCAACTTCCAATCCAGCATCCAACCCAGCTTCCAGCCCAAAGTTCAACCCAACTTCCAGTCCAACTTCCAACCCAACTTCCAATCCAACTTCCAGCCCAACATCCAACCCAACGTCCATCCCAACTTCCATCCCAACTTCCAACCCAACATCCAACCCAACTTCCAACCCTTCTTTCATCCCAACTTCCAACCCAACTTCCAGCCCAACATCCAACCCAACGTCCATCCCAACTTCCATCCCAACTTCCAACCCAACATCCAACCCAACTTCCAACCCTTCTTTCATCCCAACTTCCAACCCAACTTCCAACCCAACTTTCAGCCCGACTTCCAACCCAACTTCCAACCCAACTTCCAACCCAACTTCCAATCCGAATTCCAACCAACTTCCAACCCAACATACAACCCAAATTCCAGCCCAACTTTCAACCCAACTGTCAACTCAACATCCAATTCAACTTTCAACCCAAAGTCCAGCCAACCTTCCAACCCAACGTCCAACCCAACTTCCAGCCCAACCTCCAAACCAACTTCCAACCCAACTTCCAACCCAACTTCCACCCCAATTTCCATCCCAAATTATAATCTAACATCCAACCCAACTTCCAACCCAGCTTCCCATCCAACTTCGAACCCAACTTCCAACCCAAATTCCAACCCAACTCCATCCCAACTTCCAACCCAACTTCCAACCCAACTTCCAACTCAACTCCCCATCCAACATCTAACCCAACTTCCAACCCAACTTCGAGCCCAAATTCCAATCTAACTTCGAGCCCAACTTCCACCCCAATTTCCATCCCAACTTCCAATATAACATCCAACCCAACTTCCAACCCAGCTTCCAACCCAACTTCGAACCCAACTTCCAACCCACCTTCCAACCCAACTTCCAACCCAACTTCCAAGCCAACTTCCTACACAACATCCATCCCAACTTCCATCCCAACTTCAAACCCAACTTCCATCCCAACTTCCATCCCAACTTCCAACCCACCTTCCAACCCAACTTCCAACCAAACTTCCAAACCAACTTCCAACCCAGCTTCCAACCCAACTTCCAACCTAACTTCCAACACAACTTCCAACCCAACTTCCTCCCCAATTTCCATACCAGCTTCCAATCTAACGTCCAATCCAACTTCCAACCCAGCTTCCAACCTAACTTCGAACCCAGCTTCCATCCTAACTTCCAACCCAATTTCCATCCCAACTTCCAACCCAATTTCCAACCCAATTTGCAACTCAACTCCCCACCCAAAATCCAACCCAGCATCCAACCCGACTTCCAACCCAAATTCCAAACCAACTCTCAGCCCAACATCCATTTCGACTTCCATCCCAACTTCAAACCCAAATTCCATCCCAACTTCCATCCCAACTTCCAGCCCAACTTCCAACCTAATTTCTCACCCAACTTCCAACCCAAGTTCCAACGCAACTTCCAACCCAACTTCCCACCCAACTTCCAATCCAACTTCCAACCCAACCTCCAACCCAACTTTGCACCCAACTTCCAACCCAACATCCAATCCAACTTCCAACCCAACTTCCAATCCAAATTCCAATCAAACTTCCAACCCAACTTCCAACCCAGCTTCCAACCCAACTTCCAACCCAACCTCCATTCCAACTTCCAGCCCAACTCTCAACCCAAATTTCAACCCAACTTCCAACCCAGCTTTCAACCCAACTTCCAACCCAACTTCCAACCCAACTTCCAACCCAACTTCCAACCCAACTTTCACCCCAACCTCCAACCCAACTTCCAACCCAGCTTTCAACCCAACTTCCAACCCAACTTCCAACCCAACTTCCAACCCAACTTCCAACCCAACTTTCACCCCAACCTCCAACCCAACTTCCAACCCAACTTTCAACTCAACTTCCATCCCAGCTTCCAACCCAACTTCCCATCCAACTTCCAACCAAACTTTCAATCCAACTTCCAATCCAACTTCCAGCCCAAATTCCAACCCGACTTTCAACCCAACTTCCATCCCAAATTCCATCGCAACTTCAAACCCAACTTCCATCCCAACTTCAATCCCAACTTCTAACCCAACTTCCAGCGTTACTTCCTACCCAAGGTCCAACCCAACTTCCAACCCAACTTCCAGCCCAACTTCAAAACCAACTTCCAACCCAACTTCCAACCAAAATTCCAACCCAACTTCCAACCCAGCGTCAAACCCAGCTTCCAGCCCAGCTTTCAACCCAACTTCCAGCCCATCTTTCAACCCAACTTCCAACCCCACTTCCAGCCCATCTTCCAACCCAACTACCAACACAACTTCCAGTTCAACTTCCAACCCAACTTCCAACCCAACTTCCAACCCAACTTTCAACCCAACATCCAACCCAACTTCCAACTAAACTTCCACCCCAATTTCCATCCCAACTTCCAATAAAGTATCCAACCCAACTTCCAACCCAGCTTCCAACCCAACTTCGAACCCAACTTCCAACCCAACTTCCAACCTAACTTCCAACCCAAATTCCAATCTAAATTCCAACCCAACATCCATCCCAACTTCCATCACAACTTCAAACCCAACTTCCATCCCAACTTCCATCCCAACTTCTAACCCAGCTTCCAACCCAACTTCCAATCCAACTTCCAACCCAACTTCCTACCCAACTTCCGACCCAACTTCCAACCCAACTTCCAACACAACTTCCAGCCTCACTTCCAACCCAACTTCCAACCCAACTTCCAATCCAGCTTCCAACCCAACTTCCAGCCCAAATACCAACCCAACTTCCAATCCATTCCAACCCAACTTCCAACCCAACTTCCAACCCAGATTCCAACCCAACTTTCAACCCAACCTCCAACCCAACTTTCAACCCAGATTCCAGCCCAACTTCCAACCCCACGTCCAACCAAACTTCCAACCCAACATCCAACCCAACTTCCAACCCAACTTGCACCCCAATTTCCATCCCAACAGCCAATCTAACATCCAACCCAACTTCCAACCTGGCTTCCAACCCAACTTTGAACCCAACTTCAAACCCAACTTCCAAACCAAATCGCAACCCAACTTCAAATCCAAATTCCAATCCAACTCCAACCCAACATCCAACCCAACTTCCAACCTGGCTTCCAACCCAACTTTGAACCCAACTTCAAACCCAACTTCCAAACCAAATCGCAACCCAACTTCAAATCCAAATTCCAATCCAACTCCAACCCAACATCCATCCCAACTTTCATCATAACTTCAAACCCAACTTCCATCCCAACTTCTATCCCAACTTCCATCCCAACTTCCAACCCAGCATCCAACCCAGCTTCCAGCCCAACGTTCAACTCAACTTCCAGCCCAACTTCCAGCCCAACATTCAATCCGACTTCTGACACAACTTCCAACCCAACTTCCAACCCAACTTCCAACCCAACTTCCAATCGAACTTTCACCCCAACTTCCAACCCAACTTCCAACCCAACTTCCAAATCAACTTCCATCCCAGCTTCCAACCCAGCTTCCGATCCAACTTCCAACCAAACTTTCAATCAAACTTCCAACCCAACTTCAAGCCCAAATTCAAATCCGACTTTCAACCCAACTTTCATCCCAACTTCCATCGCAACCTCAAACCCAACTTCCATCCAAACTTCAATCCCAACTTCTAACCCAACTTCCAACGTTACTTCCTACCCAAGGTCCAGCCCAACTTCCAAGCCAACTTCCAACCCAACTTCCAACCCAACATCAAACCCAGCTTCCAGCCCAGCTTTCAACCCAACTTCCAGCCCAACTTTCAACCCAACTTCTAACCCCACTTCCAACCCAACTTCCAACCCAACTACCAACACAACTTCCAGCCCAACTTCCAACCCAACTTCCAACCCAACTCTCAATCCAACTTCCAACCCAACTTTCAACCCAACTTCCAACTCAAATCCCAACCCAACGTTCAACCCAACTTCCAACCCAACCTCCAACTCAACTTTCAACCCAATATCCAACCCCACTTCCAACTAAACTTTAATCCCAATTTCCATCCCAACTTCCAATATAACATCCAACCCAACTTCCAACCCAGCTTCCAACCCAACTTCAAACCCAACTTCCAACCCAATTTCCAACCTTACTTCCAACCCAAATTCCAATGTAACTTCCAACCCAACATCCATCCCAACTTCCATCACAACTTCAAACCCAACTTCCATCCCAACTTCCAACCCAACTTCCAACCCAGCTTCCAACCCAACTTCCAATCCAACTTTAAACCCAACTTCCAACCTAACTTCCAACCCAACTTCCAACCCAACTTCCAACACAACTTCTAGCTTAACTTCCAACCCAACTTCCAACCCAACTTCCAATCCAGCTTCCAACCCAACTTCCAGCCCAAATTCCAACCCAACTTCCAATCCAACTTCCAACCCAACTTCCAACCCAGCTTCCAACCTGAATTCCAACCAAACCTCCAACCCAAATTCCAACCCAACTTTCAACCCAACCACCAACCCAACTTCCAACCCCACGTCCAACCAAACTTCGATCTCAACATCCAGCCCAACTTCCAACCCAACTGCAAAACGAACTTGCACCCTAATTTCCATCCCAACGACCAATCTAACAACCAACCCAACTTCCAACCTGGCTTCTAGTCCAACTTCGAACCCAACTTCCAACCCAACTTCCAATCCAAATTGCAATCCAACTTCAAACCCAAATTCCAACACAACTTCCATCCCAACATCCATCCCAACTTTCATCACAACTTAAAAACCAACTTCCATCCCAACTTCCATCCCAACTTCCATCCCAATTTCCATCCCAACTTCCAACCCAGCATCCAACCCAGCTTCCAGCCCAACGTTCAACTCAACTTCCAGCCCAACTTCCAGCCCAACTTTCAATCCAGTTTCCAACCCAACTTTCAACCCAACGTCCATCCCCACTTCCATCCCAACTTCCAACCAAACTTCCAACCCAACTTCCAACCCAACTTCCAACCCAATTTCCAAACATCCACCCCAACTTCCAACCCAACTTCCAACCCAACTTCCAACACAACTTCCAGCCCAACTTCCAACCCAATATCCAACCCAACTTCCAACCCAACTTCCAACCCAATTTCCAAACATCCACCCCAACTTCCAACCCAACTTCCAACCCAACTTCCAACACAACTTCCAGCCCAACTTCCAACCCAATATCCAACCCAACTTCCAATGCAACTTTCAACCCAACTTCCAACTGAAATTCCACCCCAAATTCCAGCCCATCTTTCAACCCAACTTTCAACCCAACCTCCAACCCAACTTTCAACCCAAAGTCCAGCCCAAATTCCAACCCAACGTCCAACCCAACTTCCAACCCAACTTCCAACCCAACTTGCAACCCAACTTCCAACCCAACTTCCAACTGAAATTCCACCCCAAATTCCAGCCCATCTTTCAACCCAACTTCCAACCCAACTTTCAACCCAACGTCCAGCCCAACTTCCAACCCAACGTCCAACCCAACTTCCAACCCAACTTCCTGCCCAACTTCCATCCCAACTTCCATCCCAGTTTCCAACCCAGCTTCTAACCCAGCATCCAACCCAACCTCCAGTCTAATTTCCATCCCAGCTTTCAACCCAACTTCCAACCCAACTTTCAACCCAACGTCCAGCCCAACTTCCAACCCAACGTCCAACCCAACTTCCAACCCAACTTCCTGCCCAACTTCCATCCCAACTTCCATCCCAGTTTCCAACCCAGCTTCTAACCCAGCATCCAACCCAACCTCCAGTCTAATTTCCATCCCAGCTTTCAACCCAACTTCCAACCCAACTTTCAACCCAACGTCCAGCCCAACTTCCAACCCAACGTCCAACCCAACTTCCAACCCAACTTCCTGCCCAACTTCCATCCCAACTTCCATCCCAGTTTCCAACCCAGCTTCTAACCCAGCATCCAACCCAACCTCCAGTCTAATTTCCATCCCAGCTTTCAACCCAACTTCCAACCCAACTTTCAACCCAACGTCCAGCCCAACTTCCAACCCAACGTCCAACCCAACTTCCAACCCAACTTCCTGCCCAACTTCCATCCCAACTTCCATCCCAGTTTCCAACCCAGCTTCTAACCCAGCATCCAACCCAACCTCCAGTCTAATTTCCATCCCAGCTTTCAACCCAACTTCCAACCCAACTTTCAACCCAACGTCCAGCCCAACTTCCAACCCAACGTCCAACCCAACTTCCAACCCAACTTCCTGCCCAACTTCCATCCCAACTTCCATCCCAGTTTCCAACCCAGCTTCTAACCCAGCATCCAACCCAACCTCCAGTCTAATTTCCATCCCAGCTTTCAACCCAACTTCCAACCGAACTACCAACCCTACTTCCAACCCAACTTCCAACTCAACTTCCAACCTAGCTTCCAACCTAACTTCCAGCCCAACTTCCAACCCAACTTCATATCCAACTTCCAACCCAACTTCCAACCCAACTTCCAGCCCAACTTCCATCCCAACGTCCATCCCAATGTCCATTCTAATTTCAAACCCAGCTCCCAACCCAACTTTCAACCAAACTTCCAACCCAACTTCCATCCCAACTTTCATCCCAACTTCCAACCCAATTTCCACCACATCATCCAACCCCATTTCCAACCCAACTTCCATCCCAACTTTCATCCCAACTTCCAACCCAATTTCCACCACATCATCCAACCCCATTTCCAACCCAACTTCCAACCCAACTTCCAACCCAACGTCCAACCCAACTTCCAAGCCGACTCCCAACCCAACTTCTAACCCAACTTCCAACCCAACTTCCAGTCCAACTTCCAGCCTAACTTTGAACCAAATTCCAACCCAACTTTCAACCCAATTTCCAACGTAACTTCCAACACAACTTCCAACCCAATTTCCAACCCTTCTTCCAACCCAAATTCCAACCCAACTTCTAACCCAAATCCCAACCCATCTTCCATTCCAATTTCCATCCCAGCTTCCAACCCAACTTCCAACCAAATTTCCAACCAAACTTCCAACCAAACGTCCAACCGGATTTCCAACTCAGCTTCTAAAACAACATCCAACTCAACCTCCAACCCACCTTCCAACTCAACTTCCAACCCAACATCCAACCAAACTTCCAACCCGACATCCAACCTAGCTTCCAACCCAACTTCTAACCCAACTTTGATTCCATCTTCCATCCTTACTTCAAACTCAATTTCCATCCCATCTTCCATCCCAACTTCCAACCCATCTTTCGACCCAACTTCAAACCCAACACCCAACCCAACTTCCAACCCAACTTGCAACCCAACTTCCAACCTAATTTCCAACCCAACTTCCATCCCAACTTCCAAACGAGCCTTCAACCCAGCATCCAACCCAACTTTAAACCCCATTCCCGACCCAACTTCCAAACCAACTTCCAACCCAATTTCCAACACAGCTTCCAACCCAACATCCAACCCAACTTCCATCCCAACTTCCATCCCAACTTCTGCCTGAACATCAAACCCAACATCCAACCCAACTTCAAACCCAACTCCCATCCCAACTGTCTAAGTTGGGATGGAAGTTGGGTTTCAACCCAACTTCCAACCCAACTTGCAACCCAGCTTCCAACTCAACTTCCAGCCCAACTGCCAACCAAACTCCCATCCCAACTTCCATCCATACTTTCAACCCAAGTTTTAATCCCATTTCGAGCCCAATATCCAACCCAACTTCCAACCCCACTTCCATCCCAAGTTCGAACCCAACTTCCAACCCAACTTCCAACCCAACATCCAACCCAACTTCCAGCCCAACATCCATAACAACGTCCATCCCAATTTCATACCCAACTCCCAACGCAACTTTCAACCAAACTTCCAACTTAACTTCCATCCCAACTTCCATCCCAACATCCAACCCAACTTCCAGCCCAACTTTCAGCCCCATTTCCAACCCAACTTCCAACCCAACTTCCAAAAAACGCCCAACCCACCTTCCATGCCAACTCCCAACCCAACTTCCAACCCAACTTCCAGCCCAACTTTCAGCCCCATTTCCAACCCAACTTCCAACCCAACTTCCAAAAAACGCCCAACCCACCTTCCATGCCAACTCCCAACCCAACTTCCAACAGAACTTCCAACCCAACTTCCAACTCAACTTTCAACCAACTTCCAACCCAATTTCAACTTGAATTCCAACACAACTTCCATCCCAACTTCCATCCCAACTTCCAGCCCGAAATCCAATCCAACTTCTCACCCAACTTACAATCCATCTTCCATCCTGATTTCCATCCCAGCTTCCAACCCAACTTCCAACCAAACTTCCAACCAAACTTCCAACCAAACTTCCAACCCAACTCCCAACTCAACTTGTAACCCAACATCCAACCCAACTTCCAACCCAACTTCCAACTCAATTTCCAACCCAACATCCAACCTAACTTACAACCAAACATCCAATCTAACTTCCAACCCAACTACTAACCCAACTTCTATTCCATCTTCAATCCTTACTTCAAACCCAACTTCCATCCCATCTCCCATCCCAACTTCCAACCCAACTTCCAACCCAACTTCCAACCCAACACCCAACCCAACTTCCAACTTAACTTCCAACCCAAATTCCAACCCAACTTCCAACCCATGTTGACTTCTCCAAGTCGAAGTCGACTTGGAGTCGCCAAGTCGAAAGTCGGAAGTCGGCACCTAGCCACCCAAGTCGACTTGGGCTTATGAAAGTCGGTTTTTAAGGGGCACTAAAACATGTGTAAAATGGGTTTTACAAGTTATTAGTGTACTATGCGTGTTGTAATCACGAACGTATTGGTGCATTTTATGGATACATTGTTTCATCACCCACTGTACTTCACATTCCACCATGACTTATAAGGCATCACTAGGGGGCATATTCGAGGTCTTACCCAGATCTTGAGGGCATCCGGGTATTTTCCTATTTCCTGATTTTCGAAGCGGAAACCCGCCGGGAGGTCTGGCTCAACCCCAATGGCTTGCGGTAGGGACGAAGTGGAAAATTGAGTGAGCGATCGGACAAGAGGGCATCGGCGTGGCGAAGAGCGATTGGTGCATGGCTGTCAGCGACGCATCCCCCCCCCCCCCCCCCCCCC